>SRPV01001135.1:0-10439 GCA_018360135.1 Claviceps sorghi | reverse complement strand
TTTTTTTTTTTCCTTTTTTCCTTTTTTTTTTCTGTCTACGGAACACAGGCAATGGTTTTCTTTTTTTTTCGTTTTCGTTTTTGGTCCTTAACATAGGCTCTGGAAGCTGCCATGGCGTTTTTTTTTTCTTAGGCACTCATGGCATGTGACTGCGAATCAATTTCACTTCATTGGTGGCGATACGTGACGTGCAGACATGCTTCCCATCCCCATCGTGCTGTCGTGATGTCCCGCAGACATTGGCGTCTGCGGCGCCGGTCAACATCCCGAGTACCAGTGCGCTGACGTTTTTTGAAAAGGAAACAAGGACAAAAGAACCTAATAGCCGCAGCTCACGTCGCTGGGCTGGCAATGCGTATCCAGTGGATGCCTTCACTCATGTAATTCTTAAAATGGCAAAAAAAAAAAAAAAAAAAAAAAAAAAAAAAAACCGACACGGTCGTAGCGGAAGGATGCGTCGTCGCTGTGGCCATTCCCGGCGGACTCTTTTCGACGAATCAAACTTTGGCTGCTGGATTGGAGCGACGGGCCATGTCAAGACGGATCCACGCTTCAAGCGGTCGCGTGCAAGGGGAAATGCAACAACTGCCAATATCGTTCATGTCTGTGGTAAAGTCTGCCTATTTCTTGCCCCTTTTCCCCTTGGCAGGCGTGTCGACCAGCACGGCGTCTTCCTCGCTGGCCCCCTCCTTGACGCCCGTTTCGTCCAACTCCTTCATGAATTCCGACGAGATCTGGCTGCGGCGCTTCTCCCACCATTGCTTCTCAGCCTCTCGTTGAGACTCGAGTTCGTCTATTCGCGCTCGGAAGGCAGTGTTGGCGGCGATCTCGTGCGCGGACTGGAAAATAGTCGAGCCCCAGTTTGGTGCGAGGGCGTTTGCCTGCACGACTTTGTTAGCTTTTCTTGCTTCATCCTGCTCTTGTTCTCCTTTGTTTAGGTTTATGATGCTCATTGGCGTGCATTTTTTTTTTTTCCCTTTTCCTTTTTTTCCCCCAAAAGAAGACAGGAAAGAGCATCGTACCTCCGTGACGACATCTCGCAGCTCCTCCTCTATCTCTTTCTCAGCTCGTAGAAATCTCTGCCACAAGTCGTCGCCGACGCTGCCCTTGAGAAGCAGCGAGCTGCACGCCTGTTTGGCGGACTTGAGATGAATCAGGCGATTGATGTCTTCGACGGCGCGTCGGAGAAGTGCTGCTTTGAGGATGCTGTCGGGAATCTTGGGTGTTTTTTCCTTGCCGTCTTTGCCGTCTTCGGGATCCATGTCGAGGAGGGACAGATAGACATTGCGCTGAAGATTGGGGGGAAACCAGGGGGCGAGGTTGGCGCTCTCGGCTGTTGGCATACGATTTTAGTCAACCACAGCGCCTTTGCAGGGGAAATAAAAAATTTGGAATTAAAAAAAAAAAGGAAAGAAAAGAAAAGAAAAGAAAAAGGCAAATGGTGAGGGGAGCGCAACATACCGGCCTTTCTCTTGCGGTAGATTGTGGAAAAGCTCATCAAAGCTCCGCTAAGGACCAAGAGGTAAGCAAAAGGAAGGGCCAGGCCCTTCCAATCGATGGTGAACATTTTTGCGAGTTGGGCCCCAAGCAAAAAATCAACAACCCAAATACTCCCAATGACCGCTCAGAGCGCCCTTTATTCAGATGAGAAATGGCGCCTGCTTGCTTATTGTGCGCGGCGCGGTATGTGGTATAGGAAATGAGCGTGGGCGACGGGGCAAAAAAAGGATTGCCAATGATGGATGCCCGCCCAGTGCCCGCGGGTATCTTGCGTTGGAGAAATTGGGGCTTGTCTGTACTATTCGAACTCTGGCACGGGTCGTTCTGGCCAGATAACAGATTTCCGTCCGCGCGTGGCATGTGGGTCCTGGCCCGCCGGGCAATGCGTCACTTGGACGCTTTTGTGCTGCGCGGCCCGATGTTTCTCCCGCCGGCGGGGGGGATGGGAGCTGCCCAGGCATCTCCAGCAGTGACGCAGCCTCAATAGGTGTAATGGAGGTACAGGTATCTTTTTGCACAGGGCACGAGCCTGGGTGTACTTCATTCATGGTTCAAAGGCAAAACGCGGATCCCACCTCTGTCACCACCAACCTCGACGAGCAGCACTCCAGAACCACAAACGCTTCCTTGTTGCCTTCTGCTTTGTGACAAGCCAACACATTTTTCCTCTCGTTGACGCGCAGCAGTTACAGCCAGCCAGCCGTCTTGAAAATCGTAAAGCACGGCACTCGTCATCATACATGGGAAGAACCCCCCCCGTGTCCACCACCACCCGTCACCACGGCCATCTCTCCGTACCGATATACGACATATTCAGCGGCAGCATACGCTTCTGTCCCCTCCCATAATGCTGCTCCGGCTTCGAGGACCGGATGGCACGAACCGGCTGACGGTAGAGCAATCGACAACCTTTGGTGAGCTGGGCGATCAGGTAGGTGCACTCTATTTGCCACGACCTGGTTGGTGGAGTTACTTACAACGTCATGAATGGCAGCTATTAGCCAAGCTCCCAAGCACAGTCGATGCTACTACCATTACGTTTTCGAACTCGCCTAGCGGAGGTGACGCCAAAGCACTAGCTGAAATCAAGAAGTTCAAGGTTGGGCAAATCGGCCTCAAGTTAGTACAGATACCTCCGTCGAATGCCGCAACAATATGTGTGCAATGTTGCCTTGACTTTTTTTATGCTGCCTCCACGGTCTTTTCCATGCCCACGGCCACAAGACTGACTCGGGAAATCGTAGACATGGCGACTTGATTTTTATTACATATAAACATGTAAGCGAAACCAATGGATCGACCAACGGCAACGAATCATCCAAAACAACATCCGCCAGGCTGAATGGCAAGCCAGTGCTACCGACTGAGGACGCACCCATCAACCCCAGGCCTGAGAGGATTTCCAAGCCCTGGGAAGTGGTTCGACAATCTGCCCTCGACGATCGACTAGATAAACTGGATGGGAAAATCCCCCGAGGCCGCGATAAGATGTGTCGTCATGGCGCGAAAGGCATGTGCGATTACTGCCAGCCCCTCGATCCCTTTGATGCCGCCTACCTGGCCGAGAAGAAGATTAAATACCAGTCTTTCCACTCGCATCTGAGAAAGATCAACGCCTCCACGAACAAACCTGAGCTGGGTAGTTCTTATATCCCGCCGCTTGTAGAGCCGTTCTACCGCGTAAGGCGGGACTGTCCTACTGGTCATCCGCCGTGGCCAGAGGGCGTATGCACGAAATGTCAACCAAGTGCTATCACGCTGAACCCGCAGCAGTTTCGTATGGTGGACCATGTGGAGTTCTCATCACCGTCAATAATCGACAACTTCATCGACACATGGCGGAAGACTGGTGCCCAGCGCATTGGATTCCTCTACGGACAATATTTGGAATACACCGAGGTTCCGCTGGGCGTCAAGGCCGTTGTCGAGGCCATCTACGAACCACCCCAAGTAGACGAGCTGGATGGAATCACGCTGAATGCCTGGGAGAACCAAAAGGACGTTGAGCATGTGGCCCGCTTGTGCGGTCTTGAACCTGTGGGCGTTATATGGACCGACCTGCTGGATGCTGGACGCGGTGACGGGTCAGTAGTATGCAAGCGCCATGCCGATTCCTACTTTTTGTCATCGCTGGAGATTTGCTTTTCATCCAGGTTACAAGCGCAGTATCCCAAGGCCTCGAAATGGAGCGACACGGGCCGATATGGATCTAACTTTGTGACTTGTGTCATCACGGGCAACGAGGAAGGCGAAATCAGTATTTCGTCCTATCAGATGTCGAATGAGGCGGTGGAGATGGTGCGCGCTGACATCGTCGAACCATCGGCGGACCCTACGGTGATGCTGGTTCGAGACGAGGAGGAGGACGATGGGTCCATCAGTCGGACGCGGTA
Source organism: Claviceps sorghi (assembly GCA_018360135.1). NCBI lineage: Eukaryota > Fungi > Ascomycota > Sordariomycetes > Hypocreales > Clavicipitaceae > Claviceps > Claviceps sorghi. The sequence continues at coordinate 6,546 of SRPV01001135.1, read as the reverse complement.
CATACCCGAGGTGTTTTACCGTAAAAAGAACGAATATGGCGCCAATGTCCAGGAGAACGCCAAGCCTTCATTCCCCGTCGAATACCTTTTTGTCACTCTGACTCACGGCTTTCCTGCCGAGCCGAAACCCGTTTTTACCAAGACGGGATTTCCCATCGAGAACCGGGCATATATCGGAGAGAGCCAAGAGCATTCTGACCTTGCCAGGGCTTTGAAACCAGGTCTCAGCCAGAAGTCTGGAGAAGATGGATCAGAGGTCTCCAACTTTCATCTTTTGTGCTTTCTTCACCAGATGGGCATCCTGTCCAAGGTTAGTGGTCTTCTTTCTTCCATTTTCCCCTTTTCTCCACCACATTGATACATCATGTTCAAATTTTACTCTGTGCCTCCTTGCTTGGCCCTCACTCGTCGCCACAAACTGACGTGCATTGCAGGATGAGGAGGCCCTGCTGTGTCGAGTCGCGAGCCAACACGACCTCGCGGACTCGTTTCAGCTCCGTTCAACAGAAGGATGGAAGAATCTACAAGCCATCCTTCAATCGACTGGTGAGCGACTCCCTAAGCGTCCGCGAAGTTTTGCAGACTCTTCTGCCAATGAATTTTTTGCGCCCTATTCGGGGGCTCGCGATTCGGGTGAGCCACTTACTAAACGTTTTGCTGCCTTCAGGCTGAAAGAGCGACGAATGTCGGATGAGACGACATGATCTCGAGGGCAGGGTTTCAAGGACGTGGCAGATGTATAGGACAGTGGCGGGATGTGTACGTAGGGACGTTGTACTTTTGGAAGCTCGGACTACACGTAAAGAAAATGCACGGGATGATCTGTCTTTGAGACGGCATTTGCGACTCTAGGTATCTAAGTACGTACTTGGAACGTAGAAGGCTCATCAAGTAACAAGGAATTGGCACGCCGCACGAGTTAGTTGAGTATGTTGTTTCGACTGTGCGAGTATATGCCGAATGCCAAGGGGTTTACGGCGTGTTGTTTTTCCAAATCGAGTTTGATTTTTTTTGTTTCCCCCTTACCCATCACGACCTCTTTTTGTCTGCTTGCTGTCGGGCTTCTTCCACTACAAGCCCATTTGCCAAGCTCTCTCAGACGAATACTTTTTTTCCCTGTTTTGTGGAAGCCGAACTCGCAGTTGCTTTTGGCTGATTACGCACTCGGTCGGCCTAAGTCGATTATGGACTAGTGGGTCCATCGGTCAAGCGGCTTGCTCCACTTGCCAATTGTTTATGCAACACTTTTGGCTGGCTGTAATTCAAGCATACATAGAAATTTACGACATCGGCCGGCCCCAGCCTGTCTTATCTTATCGGTGACTCGCCGGGCCGTGGGCCTCCTTCCCCCCGGACTCGGATATGGAGCCCATCTTTTTTTTTTTCCCCTGGTCGCCTCAAGTCGCGAAAGCTCAAGCTCGCAGCTGCCGGCGTCTGCGCACCTGCCCGGCCCTGGCCCCGTCCGACATTTTTTTTTTTTCCTCTATTTTGTCACACATCGATCCCGTCTGGAGAGTCAGCCGACTCCCAGTCCGTCTCCCACTTCCTGCTTCTCTCTTTTTTTTTTCTTTTCCGTCTCGTCATCAACACTCTTTTCAATTGGCACGCCCAGACGTCGCAGCTATTCGAGGGTCGGTGCCATTGAAGCATTGATCCCCTCTGGGACTCCCTCAGCAATGCCGCCCACTATGCCTACTACCCTCGCCGGCCGCGCTCCGGTTTTGCTCCGACATGGCCGTCGCGTTCCTCGAGCTTTTGCTGCTCCCGCCAGGACTCTCACCACCGCCTCGCCGAGGTCACCTGGCCGGGCCTTTCCTGCCCTGAAGCAGCACCAGCAGCAGCCCAAGAGGCTCGGTACAATCTCCATCGTGCGGCCGTATAGCTCTTCGGCTGTCGAGTCAGCTCCCAATCCCAAGGCGTATCTCGACAGCGGTGTCATCAAGCCCAAACAGAATGTCCAGGTCAAAAAGGTGCTTGTTATTGGCAGTGGTGGTCTGGCCATTGGACAGGCGGGTGAATTTGATTATTCAGGTTCGTCTGCTTGCTATCTGTATCCCCTCTACTTGTCGCAGCATTCATCACTTGGACACGCTCTCGGCGCTGCCTTGGCCGCGACTCACCCAGTTCCGTGGCTTGAAGAGAAAAAAAGAAAGAAAGAAAGAAAAGAATTCCCATTAAGATGAACAATCCAAGTTCAGATAATATGTGCTAACATGTCTTTTACAGGCTCGCAAGCTTTAAAAGCTCTGAAAGAAGCCGGTGTCGCTTCAGTACTTATCAACCCCAATATCGCCACTATCCAGACCAACCACTCCCTCGCCGATGAGGTATACTACTTGCCCGTCACCCCCGAGTACGTCACTTACGTCATCGAGAAAGAAAGGCCCGATGGTATTTTCTTGTCCTTTGGTGGACAGACCGCCTTGAATTTGGGCGTCCAGATGCAGCGTCTGGGCTTATTCGAGAAGTACGGCGTCAAGGTCCTGGGCACCAGCGTCAGAACCCTCGAAGTTTCCGAGGACCGAGATCTTTTCGCCAAGGCTCTCGAGGAGATCAATATTCCCATCGCCAAATCCATCGCCGTCGGTACCGTTGAAGAGGCTCTCGACGCCGCCGAAAAGGTCGGCTATCCTATCATTGTCCGCGCCGCTTACGCCCTGGGAGGTCTGGGCTCCGGTTTCGCCAACAACGAGGAGGAACTCCGCAACATGGCCGCTCGCTCGCTTACCCTGTCGCCCCAGATCCTGGTCGAGAAATCCCTGAAGGGCTGGAAGGAGGTCGAATATGAGGTGGTTCGCGATGCGAATAACAACTGCATCACTGTTTGCAACATGGAGAACTTTGATCCTCTCGGCATACACACTGGTGACTCTATTGTTGTAGCTCCCTCTCAGACCCTGAGTGACGAGGAGTACCACATGCTCCGATCTGCCGCCATCAAAATTGTGCGCCATCTTGGCGTCGTTGGTGAATGCAACGTTCAGTACGCGCTGCAGCCCGATGGTCTCGACTACCGTGTCATTGAAGTCAACGCCCGTCTATCCCGATCGTCTGCCCTGGCCTCCAAAGCCACTGGCTACCCTCTCGCTTATACCGCCGCCAAGATTGGTCTTGGCCACAGCCTGCCCGAGCTTCCCAACGCAGTGACCAAGACCACCACCGCCAACTTTGAACCTTCTCTCGATTACATTGTCACCAAGATTCCTCGGTGGGATTTGTCCAAGTTCCAGCACGTCAAACGCGACATTGGCAGTGCCATGAAGTCGGTCGGCGAGGTCATGGCCATTGGCAGAACGTTTGAAGAGTCCTTCCAGAAAGCCATTCGTCAGGTCGACCCTCGATTCGTTGGCTTCCAGGGCGACAAGTTTGAGGATCTCGACTTTGAGCTGCAGAACCCTACCGACCGTCGCTGGCTCGCCGTTGGTCAGGCTATGCTCCACGAGAACTACTCGGTCGACAAGATTCACGATCTGACCAAGATTGACAAGTGGTTCCTCTACAAGCTTCAGAACATTGTCGACTGCACCCGTGAGCTGCAGTCGGCCGGTGAACTGAAGGCCCTGAAAAAGGACCAGATCCTCAAGGCTAAGAAGATGGGTTTCTCTGACCGCCAGATTGCCATGGCCGTGAACAGCACCGAGGACGAAGTCCGCGCTTGCCGACTGAGCTTCAACATCCGCCCCTGGGTTAAGAAGATTGACACCTTGGCCGCCGAGTTTCCCGCCGATACAAACTACCTGTACACTACTTATAATGGCTCGTCTCACGATGTTACCTTTGACGATCACGGCAAGATTATTCTTGGCAGCGGCGTCTACCGAATTGGTTCCTCTGTTGAATTCGACTGGTGTGCTGTTGGCGCGACCCAGGCACTCCGCAAGATGGGAGAGAAGACTGTCATGATCAACGTAAGTGTTCACTGCCTGAAACCCCACATGCGTGGTTGAGTGAGTCTTGTCACTAATGCTCTTTTCTCCAAACCGCAGTTCAATCCGGAAACGTATTCCACCGACAGTGATGTAGCAGACAAACTCTACTTTGAGGAACTCAGCTACGAGCGTGTCATGGATATTTATGAGCTCGAAGGCTCTTCTGGTGTGGTCGTTTCTGTCGGTGGCCAGCTGCCTCAAAACATTGCCTTGCGCTTGCAGGAAACTGGTGGGGCCAAGGTCCTCGGCACTGACCCTAAAGATATCGACAAGGCCGAAGACCGTCAAAAGTTTTCCGAGATCCTGGACAGCATTGGTGTTGATCAGCCGGCTTGGAAGGAGCTCACGTCGGTCAAGGATGCCGAGAAGTTTGCAGAGACGGTTGGCTACCCGGTCCTCGTGCGTCCCAGTTATGTCTTATCCGGGGCTGCCATGACTGTGATCCGCAGCCAGGAAGATCTCAAGGAAAAGCTAGAGGCCGCCAGCAACGTCTCTCCCGACCACCCTGTCGTCATCACCAAGTTCATCGAGGGCGCTCAGGAGATTGACGTCGATGCCGTCGCCTCCAAGGGCGAACTCATTGTCCATGCTGTCTCTGAGCACGTCGAGCAGGCCGGAGTCCACTCGGGCGATGCCACCCTGGTCCTGCCCCCCGCCAAGCTCGAAGCCGCCGTCATGGAACGCGTCAAGGATATTGCCAAAAAGGTGGCCAAGGCGTGGAACATCACCGGACCCTTCAACATGCAGATCATCAAGGCCGATGACGCTGAGAGCGGCGAGCCCGCTCTCAAGGTCATTGAATGCAACCTCCGTGCCTCTCGTTCGTTCCCCTTTGTCAGCAAGGTCCTCGGCCTCAACCTGATCGACGTGGCCACCAAGGCGCTTGTCGGAAGGGATGTGCCGGAGCCCACCGATCTCATGGCCGTCAAGCGCGACTATCTTGCTACCAAGGTGCCCCAATTCTCCTGGACTCGTCTCGCCGGCGCAGACCCGTTCCTGGGCGTCGAGATGGCTTCCACAGGCGAGATTGCTTGTTTCGGTAAGGATCTTGTGGAGGCGTACTGGGCTTCTCTGCAGTCGACCATGAACTTCCGCATGCCCGAACCCGGCGAAGGCCTCCTCTTTGGTGGCGACGTCAGCAAGACCTGGTTGACTCAGGTTGTCGACTACGTTGCTCCTCTGGGCTACAAGCTCTACGCCGCTAGCAATGATGTCAAGCAGTTCATCGAGTCCTCGGCCAAGGGCAACGTGTCTGTCGAGGTGATTGAGTTCCCCAAGGAGGACAAGCGCGCGCTGCGAGAGGTATTCAAGAAGTACGATATCCGTGGATGTTTCAACCTGGCGCTCGCCCGTGGCAAAACAACCCTTGATGTGGACTATGTCATGCGACGAAATGCCGTCGACTTTGGCGTGCCTCTTTTCATGGAACCTCAGGTAAGACATGCTCCTCCCCTTCCCCCTTTTTGTGGCGACTTGCCTTGGCAGAACTAACATTGCGGCTACCAGACCGCCATCCTCTTTGCTCAATGCATGAGCGAGAAGCTTCCCCGCAAGGAAGGCATCCCGTCGGAAGTTCGCCGATGGTCCGATTTCATCGGTGGCAAGCCCTTGTAAAATATTCCTGTCTTACGTCAAAAAAAAATAAGAAAAGAAAAGCAAAGGGGAAGGAATAGGAGAAAAAATGGAAGAGGAGAGAAGAGAGGGTGGTAATCTTGGCAAGCCCTGTGCGCGCAAATTTTTCCACATGTTTTTTCCATCTATTAGATGCCTATGTACACAATTACTTGTTGGCAGTCGATGTGCTCTGGGCGAAGCTAAAAAAAAGAAAGGAAAAAAACCCTCCCGAAAAATGAGAAAAAGGCACGGAGGTCACGGGATGGGGTGCTTTTCAGGATTGAAGGCCGACCGCGCAGGGTTGATGGCTTTGGGGGGCAGGAGGGTTTCATAGTTATGCGCGTGGGCCGTGGACGCTGTCGTATCCGAGTCCAGGGCCAGGGTGATGATCTGATTACACTGTAGATACTCGGAGTCCTGGATATTTTTTTTTTTTTTTTTTTTTTTTTTTTTTTTTTTTTTTTTTTTGGTTCTTTTTGCAAAAGATGAAGAGGTTGGCGAAGACGGAACTGCGCAATGGACATGAATAACAGGCTTCCCTAGACCCTGCTTGGGGCAGAAGTCTCTGAACGAGGCGCAGGCCCCATGGACAGATTTGCCATATCGTCCCGCCGCTCGGACGCTGAGCTGCCGATGAATCCAGGACCTGCAGTCGTGATGCACAGGTAGCCATGAGGATTCCGCCAAAGGGTCTGGTCACGTTTGTCAGCCATGTGGCGATGCTCCTATTCCGATCTGGCAAAAAGACATCAACTCGACAAGAACCGGTATTGAGCCCGCGACATCCGGCATGTCCACGCCATGGGCCACGGCGTTTCTTTGTTCCTCTGTTCATCACGCGCCGCGGCATTTCCCCCGCGGTCAAACAACCAGTCAAAGGCACGATGAAAGGACCTTGAAAAGCACGGTCCGTCTTGGGGACAAACAAGACCTCAAAGGGGACTTGGCCGGATTCACACCCCGTCGCACTCTTCCTCAGGCAAAAAAAAAAAAAAAAAAAAAA
>SRPV01001134.1:0-10476 GCA_018360135.1 Claviceps sorghi | reverse complement strand
AAAAAAAAAAAAAAAAAAAAAAAAAAAAAAAAAAAAAAAAAAAAACCCTGTCCCAACGAAGAAATTCTCCCAGGGGGCTCGGCCATGCCGGAACAGGACCAACAGCCTTTGCCCGCGCAGGCAGAGGTTGCGACGCCACCGCAGCAGCAGCAGCAGACGTCGACGCATCAACAACCACGTCCACATCCACATCCACATCAACATCAAGACGCAGACGACATGACGATACCGCCGCCACCGCCGCCGCCACTCGAGCCCTTCTTCACGCTCGTCACAAACACCACCACCGCAACAACCATTCATCCCCGCGTGCAATACCTCTTCTCCGACGACGACCTCTCCGCCCTCGTAGCGGACCAGCCCTCCTCCTCCCCGTTCTCGTCGCCGTCCTTGCCGTCCTCGCCCCGGCCCCTCGTCGTGGAATTGGTTCCCACCCCCGACAACACCAGCTGGTCCGTCTCATGGGCCTCGTCCCTCTCCCCCGACTTTGCCCTCACCAGCTCCTGCATCACCCTTCAGCCCGACAGCAGCAGCAGCAACGACAACGACATCCATAAGGAGACCTCCGCCACGCTGCGCCTCGAGGGCGTGGAGCGCGATCCCCCCGACGCCAGCCGCCCAGAGGGCACCGGCACAGGCACAGGCAGCATCCCCAGCTCGGGCAGCGGAACCGCCCTCGGGAGAGAGGACGTGGACGCCCTAGCCGACGATTTCCGACGCCGAATGGCCATCCTAAGGAAAGTGGTTGGCGAGAGCGAAAAAAGAAGGCTGATGACCGAGGAGGTCGAGGCCCCCGCCCAAGTTCACAGCCCGCCCTCCCCCTCGCGGCACGCTCAAGAGCAAGACCAGGTCCACCACCCGGAGACGACGCCCGAGGGCGAAGCGGACCCTCCAGGTGCGGAGGCGGAGGATCCTGCGCGAGGAATTCCAGAACCGGAGGAGCATACCGAGGCCGTGGGCTCGACCTGGGGATGAAGCACGCAGAGCCAAAATCTAAAAAAAAAAAAAATCTAAAATAGAATAAATAACGGATGGATCAAATGGCATGAGGGGAATAGTATTTGTTTTCTACCATTTTTTAAAGCAATTCATGTCAGCAAGCGTCAATGCCAAGATTTCTCTACAAAACCAAAAAGAAAGCCATCTGGTGTACGCCGCTCATACCACCATGTCGAGTCCAGCCACGGCAGCAGGACCCGGAATCCCCCAACAGGATACGTTTACATGGACCACATGGAGGGGCAAGAAACATTCGTACGGTAGACAGAAGTCGCACAACGACGGTGCATGGGCTCCTAGTCCAACAAGATACAAAACTCTTGGCTCTCAAGGCTGACCACGAGGCGCGCATGTGCGTCTGGGTTTCGTGGAAGAAGGGAGGCCAGATCAGGTGGACACGGGGGTGCATACGCGGAGGGCAAAACAAGGGACAATCGCGATTCCGACCTGCCAACTCGCGGGATCGTGTGCCGTGCCGTGCACGCCTGGCCTCAATCCAGATCTTGGGCTCGAAGCTTCGGATCCATGGAGGCCACCGAGCGATGGAGAGGTTCTGCTAGGCAAGTGGAGTGAGGAATTAAAACACTACCACCAAGGTTTGTGGTCCCTGGCCGAAATATATTGACTCTTTTACATGAGTAGAAAAGGTATAAAGAAAAGAAGAAGAAAACATTGCCCGTGCCGCTGAGGTGTCCTGCGTTGAGAAAAACACTAGAATTAGAGTAAAAAAGAAAATAAGCCAGTAGAAGATAAGCTGTTCGCAAAGCCTGAATTACTCAACGCCGTCGCGGTATTTGGCTCCATCGTTTGGAAGCCAGCTTCAACACATATCGCATCAACTTCCATCAAAAAGTATTGACCATGAAAGTATCCCACTTTTTTTTTTTTTTTTTTTTTTTTCCACGTGCTCAATCCGAGGTTCCATTAGTTATTTAGTACTTGGGGGAAACGGTTGTTGGCAATGCGTCGCACCATCTCCGCAGGGGCTTGATCGATGGGAGCCCGGCCTTCCAGCGGATTGGCATTACCGGGAGCTGCAGCCCGCGAGAGGCGCGATGAGACACTGCGTGTTAAGTCTTCGATTGCTCGCTTTGCAGGCTTACCGCCGCCATTGTTGTTGGTGGCGTTGTTCTGACCGCGGATGACGAAAATGTAAATGAGAACAACAATAACCACGATTAAAATAATAGTCACTGCAGAAGAAGAAAAAAAAAAAAAAAGGTCAGTGAGAACCATTCTCCTCCGGCAAGCATAAAATGCCCAACATGGAAAAGGAAAATCAAATGCTCACCACAGATACCCAGGCAGATCCACTTCTTCTTTCTTGTCTTCCGCGCAGTGTTGACTGCAATACCAATTTCTTCATTGCCTTTATCTAGGTTTTCGACAACCTCCTCACCCTTTTGCTCAATCTGCATGACAGCAGCTTCCTGTTGAACGACTAGCGTGTCCATATCCTGGAACAGCTGGGATAGTTCGACCATCTGCTGTTCAATCTTGAGCAGCGCGTCGTGTCGGTCCTGAACGGCACTCAGCGCAGCGCGGGCGTTTTGCTGTCGGTCACTCTGCATTAGGGCCTGCGCGAACATTTGGTTGTTGTTCGTGTCCTCGACGACGGCCTTGACTTCCTCCTCTGACGCGTCGGGGCGCACTATTCGGTATTGACGCTTCATCTGCTCTTGCGTACGCTTGCGGAACTGAGACTCGATCTGCTGGTACTGTTGGATGGCGCTCTTCAAACGACGATCGATCCGGTCGACTTGGCCGCGATACTGAGCAATCTGCTGTGGGGGCTTGGACTTGAGGGCCCGAACGCGCTCCGTCAGCCCGCGGTACAGAGCCATGGTGTCCGTCGACAGGGAGTCGAGTTGTCTGTTGACGGCGCTGGCAGCAGAGCTATCGGCGTCATCCAGGGAACGCTGCTGGAGCATACGAAGCTTCTCAAGGTTGTGCTCAACTTGGTTGATGCCGTTGTCGATGCCGCTGCATTCGTCCAGGATGTTGCGGGTGCCACTGGCAGGAGCATTGCCACCGTGACCGGTATTCTGACCGATAGGGGCCATTTCTACATTCGAGTCTGTTGATAAATGATGGTTGGCACTCTGCTCCGTCCGTGGCTCGAGACGAAGACACAGGATTCGGATTGCGGCTCTTACCTCCATAGGCGTTGTTCTGGCCATAGCCACCGCCGGATGCATATCCACCCTGTTGTTGCTGCTGCTGGTATGGTTGATGCGATTGTTGCTGTCTACCATAGCCAGCGGGGGCGTTATCCCGCTGGTCGTAAGGGTTCTGTCGCCCACCGTATCTGTTCCAAGATCGTCGAGGTCAGCCTCTGTTTCCCTTTTTTTTTTTTTTTTTTCGAGCCGCAATTGAGCCACCCCCGTTACTACTGCAAGCAAGGTTGGGATGCAAAAGCGGCGAGGACGAGGACGAGGACGAGGACGGAGAGAAAAACCAGAATTCGCCTCGTGAGATGCACAACTACTGACCCGTACTGTTGCGCCATTGTCAGTAAACCAAGATCTGACCTCGCAGTGGAGTATGCCAGTCGCCAAATATGGTGGTCAGGAATGAGAGCAAGGATTGAAGCAGGATGCAAAGTGGGCAGGAGGCGCAAACAAGAAAGAAGTTTGGCACGAGGGTTCCCCTGCGCGACATGCACGTGGGCTCGCCCGTAGAACAAAGGGGAGCCAGGAACAAGAAGAACGGAAAGGCTGGCCACGGAAAGCCTCTGGTGGTTGACCCGCCGAAACCGAAAGAAGAAGACAGAGGACGAAAAATGAAACACTCACACTCATGTTGGCGACCGGAGCGCGCCGTGGAGCAAAAGATGCGACGTCTGAGGAACACACAAGCCACACAAGACACGCGAGAGGAGGCGCAAGTTGGGACTGATGTCGGGGCGACGAGAATGCGAGAACGCAGAGATGGGGGGGAAAGAAAGGAAGAAAGACGACGACGGAAGACGGAAGACGGACGGTTGCCTGAATTACTGGCAATCGCTGAGATGAGGGAAGACAATTAAACGCTGGTCGACTTGCTTGTGGCAATCAAGGGGTCCGGTCTGATCACTGGTGCTAAAAGGGGGCTCAGCGCCTAGTTGCGTCCATTGCCTGGCAGCCACAGCCACCCCGGCCCTTCCTAGTCTCTCGCCTCAGCCACCTTTGCCTTTCGAGGCGAGCGCCAGTTCCCAGTTGAGTGCTGCTGTGCTGTGCTGTGCTGTGCTGTGCTGTGCTGGCTGGGGCGTGTCCTAAAAATACACAGTACGGCGAACCAATCCACAGTGCATGCGTCCAGGACATCTCAGGACAGTTCTGTACGGCTACTGGCAGTGGACTGCATGCTCGGCCAAGAAATCACGGGTCCACGTCTGCATGCCCGTGGTCCTAGCGAAGCCGTGTGCTGCGCCACATTCTGCTTTGTTCTCTGTCCGGCGTGCCCCTTGCGCTAAACTGCCTCTGCTAGCTCGTCGACGCCCTCGATTCTCTCACGGCGCCGTGTCAACACAGAGACAATCCATGTCCCAACCCTCTCGAGGTCCCGGGAAATAAATTCCATCGAAAACCGTCGACCCTGCACGCCCCGCCGAGCCAAAGCCACTGCCGACATTGTGCTATGATCCATGACCAGATCCATCCAAGCCCCCTCCATCCATCCCTCGTGTCAAAATGGAAAACCCACCATGGCAGCGAGCGCCAACCACGATGTTCCACGACTCCCCCCCCCCCCGATCTTTCTGGCCGCTTAGGGCCGGCGTCTCCATGCGTTTTCTTTGTCCGCCCCAACCATGGCAGGGAGCCTTCCATCACGCGTCCAACCGCAGGAACCGGCACCAACAATAGCCTCCAAGAATTGACTTGGCTGGTTCTTGCCCAGCGCCAGAGCCAGAGCCCCTGGCTTGGCTGTGGCTGCTAGAGGGGGCAGAAGGCGAGAGGGGGTCGCGCGATCAGCAGAATAAATCTGCGCTAACCAGCTCATGTTTCATGTGCGAGATTTGACATCGAGATTTTTCTGTTGCTGCATCGTTCTTTTTACGCTGGTTGTGACTCTGGCTTTGTCAAGCCATCCGTTTGTTTTTTCTCTTTTTCTCTTTTTCTTTTTCTTCTTCTTGCCCAGAGGCTCAGATGCTGCTCATCGTCAAGTCCGTTCGCATACAACGTCTTTCGCCCTCCTCTTCTACACATGAGTCCGTCATCGTTCTGTTCCCAACAAGTCTGTCATGGTAGAATGGCCATGGGCAATTTTGGAGCTGCAAAACATCCTGTATGTAGACAGTAGACAGTAGAACCAGCCAGTCCCCATCTACCTACAATCTACAGCCTACATTGCCTACCTAATGTACCTCCCCTGTCCAGAGTATTTAAGCGGATACCCAAGGCTTCTGAAGGGCTGTCGGCTGCTGCAACAATCTGCACAGTCAAGTCATCACCGAGTGCGGGAATATTTGTGCCAAATGAATATTGATGCTGACATCGGAGCGTCTGCTCCGGCTCAATATTATCCGTACATGGCAGAAAAGCAATCTCGTCCAGTTGATCTTTTACAGGACGGCATAAGCCGACACATAGCTGACACTGAAATCGCTGGGCATTTCCACAAGATTGCTTCGTTGGTACTGCGTGATCTTGAATCGAGCCTTGCCATCATCATGTCCGTCCTTGCCAAGTGCCTCCAACGCAGCCATGGCCACGCCGATGGGATGTCGACCGCAGACCGTGTTCTTCGTCTGCTTTAAATTGTCGACAAAGGCATCGTGTCTTCCGCTCTTGACAGCATCCATTGCTGCCTCATCCAATAGTCTGATGGTTTCGTGGATCGGGGCACCGACCGGTCGACCGTCTGATCTTCGCAAGTTCACCAGCTTCGTAGGGTCATTCTCCGGGGAATAGACCATGTACTGAAAATGTGCTCCCCAGTGACAAAAGTCGGAGCTTATGACAAAGGCGTTCTCCTCGTCCTTCAGGTACGGCGCCAACAGTCTGCCCACGTTTCTCTCCTCGTCTCGGTCGTTATCTCCAATCAGAATTGGGACTATGGATGGAAATTTTTCCGGCGAGCCAAAGGTCTCTTCGCAACGCTTGTACAGGTACGGCAGATGCATCTCCAGGGAGTGCTCTGCCAAGTCTCTAGTTTTGGGTATGTCGTCCATCTGGCCTGCTTCTTTGACTCTTTGGATCACGTCACGGTCCACTGTGAAGTCGCCAAATGGCGTGGCGTACTTTTCATATTTACTCACGGCACACCCGCGAAGAAAATATGTGTGGGATGGGCCAAGCACGAATACTCGCTTTGCTGTGGTGAGATCCAGGCACTTGTATGCCCAGGCTGCGCACGGGCCTGAGTAGGCATAACCTGCGTGACTGTAGGACATGAGTTTTTTTGGTGTTTTTTTTTTCTTCCCTTTTTTTCCTTTTGTTCTTTGGCTTTCATTGGGGGAAAAGGGGTTTTTTTTTTTTTGGACCATCAAGGGAATGTTTTCTTTTTGAGGCATAAAAACCAAGCACGGCATGTGCAGGAGACTCACGGTGCTATTACGATTCTAGCTCCCTTTATGGGCAGTGAGGAGCCATCGATGGTATCGGGGACTCCAGATAGGTAATCCTCCAGCTCGATTTCTAGCTCGTCTGGCGAGGCGACATACCAAGAGCCTGCCTTTCCGGCTTGTCGGACGGCCATTTGGTGCCTAAGGCTGGGGTATCGGCGAGCTTCAGTTTGCAGGGAGCGCACGGTAATGCAGTTCTCGGGGCAAGATTGCGTGTTGAAGGGAACTGAAACTCGGAGTCGAGAGCTTGAGCGATGCTGCGCTTTAATCGCAGTGAGATGACGGGCGGATGATTAAGCAGCAAGCATTTGAACCTCGAAGATGACTTGGATACCAGGTGGCAGGCACATTACGCTGGCAGGGTGGCACTGGCAAACAGCTGCCACTGGTCACTGGTCAGCCTGTCACCGAGCCGAGTTCTGGTTGCAAGTGCCCCGCTGCCATCTGCGGGGTAGCAAGCTGCGAAGGGCCTTCGGGGATAACCCGGGGCAGGAAATAGAATTCGACTGGAGAAAGGCCAAATGGGTTGCAGCATAAAGGCAGTATTAGGGGGGGGGGATCTACCTGCTTATGGGCATCCATGTTCTGTGCTCTCGTCTACCTGGTGCTTTTATCGTATTCCATCTCGCAGCTCAGCATGTGCCTACTATCGCGACAATGTGCGCTGCCGATGTTTATTTCTCAAAACCCCCTACGTTCCTCACAGGCGCAACAAGCCAAAAGGCTAAACATGGAATGTGTTTGCAAATCTCATGAGGATCAGACTTTCAACCCAATGGCACAAGTATAGGCAATGAAACCTGATCTTCCGCCTTCACCCGCCCGCACTGTAGGGTAGGAAAGAATCTGTGAAGACGAATTCGTGACTACAGGCACTGCCTCCTGTTGATGGAGAACCCACTTAAATCCTCCCCAAAAGAGTCTTTAGCTAACCAATTAGCTTTTCTAGTTCATGCTCTGCGGAAAAACACAAAATCCTTTGTCTTTCCTCACTGCACGATCGGCAACGGGTTAAAGGAAAAAAAAAAAAAAAGTTGGCGAAAAAAGGATACTTCACGTATATCGATTCGCACCGCAACGACCCCAGCTTCAGCACCAATTGACGGCCTCTGCAAAGACACGCGCACATAATGTCATTTAGAGGCGGCCGCGGCGGCGGCTTTGGTGGTCGCGGAGGTGGCGGTTTCCGAGGTTCGTGAATCTTTTCTCTTCTTCTTGTTCGCGTTATGCGCAATGGAGACTTTTCGCAAAGCTAGGTATCCTTGCGTGGGAACTACTTTCGCCTTATCAAGGGCGGACAAATATATTAAAAAAAGAAGGAGGAAAAAAAGAAAAAAAGAAAACACCAAAGAATAAGAAAATCGAAAAGAAGAGAAAAGGCAAAAGCCGACTTTTGAGAGCTGACTTTTACCTTGTTTTGGTTTCGATAAGGAGGCCGAGGTGGTAGCTTTGCCCCTGCTGGGCCCCCGGCCGAAGTCCAGGAACTGGGCATCTTCCAGCACGCTGTCGAAGGCGAAATGTTCTGCCGCTCCTCCAACGTCAAGATTCCCTACTTCAACGCGCCCATCTTTCTCGAGAACAAGACACCCATCGGCAAGGTGGATGAAGTGCTAGGCCCGATCAACGAAGTCTACTTTACCGTCAAGCCGCAGGAGGGCATCGTCGCAGCGAGCTTCAAGTCCGGCGATAAGGTCTTTATTGGCGGCGACAAGCTCCTGCCGCTGGAGAAATTCCTACCCAAGCCCAAGGTCCCCGGGGAGAAGAAGCCCAAGAGAGCTGGAGGTGCTCGTGGCGGCCGTGGTGCTCCCCGTGGTGCCGGTGGCCGTGGCGGATTCGGCGGCGGTCGCGGCGGTCGAGGCGGCGGTCGAGGCGGCGGCGGGTTCTCAAGAGGTGGTGGCCGTGGCGGTGGTGGCCGTGGAGGATTTGGCGGTGGTCGTGGAGGAGGTGGTCGCGGCGGTTCTGGCGGGTTTTCGCGAGGCCGCGGACGTGGTTTCTAGGCGAATATGGCCGGGGGGGCGGAAACAAAAACAAAGACGAACAACACAACTTTTCGAAAGAAATCCCGAGACGATGTGATGCAACTTTTCGTGGAGAAACGTGCGCTACTATTATTTGGCCTTTTCTCTTCTTTTTCTTGCAAAAGGTGGGGAGGAAGGGGAAGAGGGGAAAAAAAAAAGGAGCAAGGCCTTCTCGCGCACGAGAAATTTACACACTGGGCGTTTATGGAAAGATTCTTCTTGGCCACTGTGGGTTTGGACGGTGGCATCGTTTGTGGGCTATAATGTATTCAGACCGTCTCATCTACCTACCCATATGCCTGGAGGGCTTGACAGGGTGCTTTTTTTTTATGCTTGGGATATCGGGAATTGAAATGGCATTTGAATGATTTCGTCTGAAAGTGCCCCCTATGCGCTCATGTCTCAAGCGGCGCGAGCCCTGTCTGCGTGACTCCTGAAGTTTCGCAGCTTGGAACAGTGGCTCTGTTCCCAAAACCTCCTGTTGGTCAGGCATCGTGGCATGCCCGTGATAAGCACCTTGACTTTTGCCCACGCAGATAGTTTGTGACCGGAGCGAGACCGAATGAGGCCGCCCTCCCCCTTCTCCCCCCCCACCCAACTTTTCTCTTGGGTCAGCTCTTCTGGCCTGTGGACATGTGTACGAATTCCTGAAAAGCGGCCTCATCGTGCGATATGGATCGGTACGTGCTATTGAGCAACACCAAGGACCAGATTATTACTCATCAACGTCAGTCAGCCAGGCTTCCTCATGAACGGCCGTGACAGAATTCCTGTCCCCTTCCTCTCTCTCCTTTTCCAAAAAAACGGATGATTGGACGTCTCCAGAGTGCAATGGCCTTACCATTTACTTCTTCCTACAATGGCCTCGCAAGACCAGAACCCGACGGGCGGCTGGCCAATGTGCCAGACTCGAAAAGGTGCCCTCGGACAGACAGACTGGCTTGGAAACCAACGGCCAGGTCCATGGCAGCGCGCAATCCGCACAAGTCCAGAGAGGCGCCATCGTTGGCAGCTAATCCATCATCATCGACGGCACGAACCAAGAAAAAACCCCCCTTTAACCAACCATGACCCAGTATTCTCCCGGTCTAGGGCATTTGCTCTTGATAGCCAAGAACAAAATGTCCACATCATTCGGGGCCAGGTCAAAAAATTGCAAGGCTACAACAGACGAGGCTCCAGTTCATCTTCCTTTCCTAAGCATATTTTCCAAAAGGAGCGAGCGACGGCCTCGGAACGAGCAAACAGGAGTCATTACACCGTCATAACGAAAATGCCCGAGCAAAGTATAATGATGCATGAATTATTATCACACAGACAATAACGCACCCCATTAACCAACCGGGAGGCACAAAAAACGAAAAAAAGTAATTTGTCCCCGGTGAGAGTCGAACTCACGACCTTCGGATGACTCCAACCTTAGGTTGAATCATACTACCATATGAGACCGACGCTTTAACCAACTAAGCCACGGAGACCAATTGCTTTTGTTGGGCTCAGACTTCTTTATTTGCAACTATTAACGTAATGCTTTGCGGAGCCTGGACCTCGATTGTGCCAACTACCTAGTACCTACCTCCTAAAGTACTTGATTTTAGCCGCATAGACGTGCGTGCCATGAGTGGACATGCTTCTCTTCATGCTACAGCCGCATGTGCTGGACAGAATCTGGCATTTGATTTCTATTGGCACCACAATTTCGGTAAAACATTCCTCGGGGGGCCAACATCGGTCTCAAAGCCCGACGCTGTCATACCACGGCCACATCGTCCTCAATCAACGCTGTTCAGTACGCTGATCTATCAGCGCCCCTCACAATCTTTGCCTTGTTCGGAAAACAGACCGTCACCTCGCGCCCCGTCTCCTTCCAAAAAAAAAAAAAAAAAAAAAGAAAAGAAAAAAAAAAAGAAAAAC
>SRPV01001133.1:0-10479 GCA_018360135.1 Claviceps sorghi | reverse complement strand
TTGCGGATGTGGTTCGAGACGGGAGCGTGGATGGCGGACGAGATGAGCTCGTGACCGAGTTTCTTTCTTTCTTGTTCTTTTTTTTTTTAATTGCAAAAAAAAAAAAAAAAAAGAAAGAAAGAAAGAGAAAAAAAAAATTAAAAAAAAAAAAAACTGGAATGCGCTGCTACAGCAAAAACACGCCGCGTCACAAGCATTCCATGTTCTGCTTCCATTTGGAGTCGCCGTATTTCCTTCGTTTCTGGCCTGACAACTGAGTAGCGCGCACCGCAAGGCCGGCGGGGGAAATCAAAATCAGGTGGCGCCACCAGAGACCAGACCTGCCCATCGCAGCACCTGGTGGCCAGGCCACGTCCCATCCGGGTCCTGCCGGCCGCCAGCCGCATTGTGGCGCGCCCACGTCGGTGAGTGCGTCTTGACGGGACGGAGCACGACACGACAGGAGGCTAGCCCCGCTCACGGCCAGCGCGGGTCAGTCGACTTTTGGTCCCCGCGTCCCGCGTCCCGGCTGCCCAGCCTGGGTTTCCCGAATCATCGAACCATACCACGTAGAGGAGCAAGCATCAACTCCTTGAATGAGCCACCGACGATGCAGCCGGATCCAGAGGGACGCAACGAAATGACGCCCGGTTTGGGACAGCTCGTCGTCATCGGGTCACGGATCCGGGCCTGCGTCACTTGGCGGCTGACTGGCGACTGACCTCGTCCAAGGATCCGTCATGACACATTGGGCCGGAGCAGTGCACATGCACATGCGCACCAGACCAGTGACAACCAAGTACCTTAGGTACCCAGCCAGGTATCCCAAACATTTAGTCATACAATGTTGGTGTAGAAAGTTTGGAATTACTTGCGACCCACTCTTCACACTGCTGACGCCATCCCTTCAACCCCCGCACCTGCTCTGCTGTACATACGCTTGCACACGCATCCGTTGCGTATCTGTCAGAGTCGCTCCTTCCAATCGGCAAACCACGTCTGTGCCACAAGACTAGGGGAGAACGCCAAAGAGGGAAAAAAGAACAAAAAGAAAAGGGAAAAAGGACAAGAAAAGGAGAGAAAGTGACAGAATTAGAGGCATCACATCCACACTGCACACTCACAAAAAAGTTCCCCCCCCCCCCCCCCCCCCCGACTCTCGCCAAGATGCCACTCATCGTGCAAAACACCAAGCCGCGCATCATCCTGGGTCTCATGACCTTTGGTCCCAGCACTGAGGATGGCGCGCGCATCACCAGCATCGACACCTTCAACGAGGCCCTCGACCTGCTCCAGGCCCGCGGCTACAACGAGGTAGACACGGCCCGCGTCTACGTGGGCACCAAGCAAGAGGCCTTTACCAAAGAGACCAGGTGGCGCGAGAGGGGACTCACGCTGGCCACCAAGGTG
Source organism: Claviceps sorghi (assembly GCA_018360135.1). Classification (NCBI taxonomy): domain Eukaryota; kingdom Fungi; phylum Ascomycota; class Sordariomycetes; order Hypocreales; family Clavicipitaceae; genus Claviceps; species Claviceps sorghi. Next base: position 9,090 of record SRPV01001133.1, on the reverse strand, counting down.
CACTACCCGACTGCGCCTGGCGACAACTCGGCCCCAAAGGTCGTTGAGTCGGTCGAGACGAGTCTCAAGGAGCTCGGCACCGACTGCGTGGACGTGAGTCGAGCATGCTGTTTTTCTGCATCTTTCAAGTGCAACCCTGCCTACTCGTTTGGTGCGCACGCCTTCGCACGCCTTCGCATGCCTGGCTGATCAAGGTACATGACAGATCCTCTACCTCCACCGACCGGACCGCGGAACGCCCTTTCAAGAAACACTCGAGGCCATGGACAAGCTGCACAAGGCAGGAAAGTTTGTGCAGTTGGGCATTAGCAACTTCACGGCCTACGAAGTAGCAGAGGTCATGATGCTGTGCAAGTACAACAACTGGGTGCGACCCAGCGTCTACCAGGGCATGTACAACTGCATCACGCGCAGCATCGAGCCCGAGCTGTTCACGGCCTGCCGCCGCTACGGGCTCGACATTGTCGTCTACAACCCGATCGCGGGCGGGCTGTTTTCAGGCAAGATCAAGTCCAGGGACATGGTGCCTGAGAGCGGACGCTTCTCGGACGTGGCCTCGGCGCAGGGTACCAACTATCGCCAGCGGTACTTCCGCGACAGCACCTTTCAAGCCATGCAGCTGGTGGAGAAGGCTGTGGAAAAGCATGGGCTGACCATGATCGAGACGGCGCTGCGCTGGATCGTGCATCACTCCAAGCTGAATATCCTGAAGGGCAACGACGGCATCTTGATTGGCGTGTCGAGCGTCCAACAGCTGGGAGACAACCTGGACCATCTGGAGAAGGGCCCGCTACCCGAGGAAGTGGTGAAGGCGCTGGACGAAGCGTGGCAGATTTCCAAGGCTGACTGTGCGAATTATTGGCATGGCGAGCTGGAATATGGGTATGACGCGCGGAAGACGCTGTTGGGGGCCGAAGCCAAGTAGCACGTATTCAGCTGGCAGCTTTGTAAAGTGTCTGTGGCAATAGAGCGTAACGCTGACGGTGACCTTGTGCGACGTCCATGGTCGGGGACTTCGAGGTATTCTGACCCAGCGGCGCGTGCATGAGAGTGAAGATGGAAGCTCGGGTGCAGAGGATGATGGTGGTGATGATGATGGCTCGGCACGAGGCGGGCTTCGCTGGACCGTGGCCGGTGGGGTGGTCTTTGGTCCGTGTGTCCACCCAGACTTGCACTGTCCAGTGACTGTAGTCCCTCTGCAGCACTGTGCTCGTTTGCGCTCACTCATGTTCAAGGCAAAGGCACTCGGACCTGTCCAAGAGGCACCAGACAACGATCAAAACCAAGGCCACCACCACCATCATCAACGGCCGCGCGGTGGCCCTCGCACGAGACATGGCATTCCGGACCTTGGGTCTCGCTCGACTCTCCAACGTCTGCGGTCGGCGGTGTCGCGAAAACGAACCAGCGGGCTAGGGCGTCCCCACCTTTTTGACAAGCCAGGCACAATTTCAGACAGAGTTCAGACGGGGCTCGGCTGGGCCGGGCTGGGCTGGCTCTCTGGCAGGCCGCAGTCAGCTTGCCTCAGCCTGCCTCAGCCCGCCTCAGCCCGCCTCTTGCCCCTTCCCCCACATCCCTCTAGTCCGTCGTCTTGCCTTTGCCTCTGCCCGGATCCTCCCTTCAAAGCCGGAGACATGAACCTTGAGCCCGTCGCTGCTGGACTGGGCTCGTAAGACAGTAGACGCACGACCCATTGGCCAACGCCTCGTCTTCACTGTTCCCTGACGACTGAGGGCTCGTGATCAACGACAAGACACCGCCGGGAAACGCCTGCGGCCAAAGGCAAACCCTCTAGTCTTCTCTTGTCACTGGCACCTTGGGCCGAGCAGCGCCGCCTCCGCATTGCGCTGGAAAGAAACGACAGAAGGCACCGTCTCGAGAAAAGAAGGCCGCCAGACCAGATATCCCATCTCCGAACCCGTGGGAAACCCTCCCCTATCCGCCATGGCCCACGGCCCCCGGCCGGCGTTCCACCGTAACGACCGCTCCGGTACTCCCCTCCTTTCCAAATCCGACCCGGAAGCTCAAGCCGGAGCCGAAACCGGAACCGACGCCGACGCCGACGCCGACGCCGACGCCGATGCCAATGCCAATGCCAATGCCAATGCCAGCTCCAAGCGATACCCGTCCGCGGGCAGGACATTCTCATCACGGCTCACGGCGCCGACGATTGAAACCGAAACCGACACTCCGTCCGACGTCTTCCACCAGCCCATGACGACGAGACGCTCCTCCCTCGGCCGGCAGTCGACGATGCACTCGCGCAGTCCCACCGCCGCCATGCAGGCCGCCAAGGCGTCGGCTCGCAAAAAGTATCTCTTCGCCGCCTTCTTCCTGTCCGTCTCGCTCGTGGCCTTTTGCGTGCAGACGGAGCTCTCGGCCTACATCCAGCACGACCTCGGCTGGTCCAAGGCCTACTGCATGATGTGGCTCACGCACTCGTCGTGGGTCATGCTCTGGCCCGTCACCATTCTGGCCCTGCGCCTGCAGAAGCGCGACCAGCCGTGGCCACAGTTCTGGCGCAAGCACCTCCAGGTCGTGCTCTCGACCGTCACCATGATTGAGCTGCAGACCATCCACGTGACGACGCCGAGCGTGGCCCGCCGCGGCCGGCCCGTCATGTATCTCGCCCGCATGACCATCTACATCACCTCGGCCCTCACCGTGGCCGGCCTCAGCTGGTACATTGCCGTGAGCCTGACCACGCCCTCGGACCTGACGGCCATCTACAACTGCAGTGCCTTCTTCGCCTACGCCTTTTCCGTGCCCATCCTCAAGGAGCCCCTCCGCACCGACAAGTCCGTGTCCGTGCTCATCGCCATTCTCGGCGTCCTCATTGTCGCGTACGGCGACACGGGGGCGTCCGCCGACAATGCCGCCGCCGCGGCCGCCAACTCCTCGGGCTCCCGCTTCGCCGGCAACCTCATCATCGGCATCGGCTCCATCCTCTACGGCCTCTACGAAGTCCTCTACAAGCGCTACGCCTGTCCCCCCGACGGCGTCTCGCCCGTCCGGGGCACCATCTTCGCCAACGTCTTCGGCTCCTGCATCGGCTTCTTCACCCTCACCGTCCTCTGGCTGCCCCTGCCCTTCCTCCACTGGCTCAGCATTGAGCGCTTCGAGATCCCCGACGCCCACACCTGCCGTCTCATCCTCGTCGCTGTCCTCTCCAACGCCGTCTTCAGCGGCTGCTTCCTCGTCCTCATCTCTCTCACCTCCCCCGTGCTCTCCTCCGTGGCCGCCCTCCTCACCATCTTCATCGTCGCCATCGCCGACTGGTTCCTCACCAGCCAGCCCCTCAGCTGGGCTGCCATCCTGGGCGGGTCCATGATCGTCGTCGCCTTTGCGGCCCTGAGCTGGAGTACCTACCGGGAGATGATGGAGCACGAGGCCCACAAGCTGGCCGTGGACCTGACCGATGATGACGACGATGACGATGGGGAGCTCGACGGCTCGGCTTGTCATTCTGACGAATCGAGTGGATGAAACAGGGTCGGCATTGTGAGTGCAAGTATTCATGTCGTGCACGACAAGGGATCGATGAGGTATCTGGGCGTGTTATTCTTTATTTTCGTAAAAACATCTATTTGTTCCGGTTTGTGTTCTGGTTTTTTTATTTCAGTTTTTGTTTCAGTTTTTGTTTCATTTCTTGTTTAGATTTGTAATAGATTTCTCTACATTCATGTACTTCATTCTTCTTCTTCTACTTTTTACTTGCCTTTTACTAATTTTTAACTCTGTTTTTTTTTCTTTTCTTTTCTTTTCTTTTTCCTCTCTATTTTCTTATTATTTCTTCTTCACCCTTTTTCTCATCATTTCCCTCCCTCTTACCTTTGTATTCTCTTGCATTAGAATTACAAGAGGCGGGCGCTTGAAAAGTACGAAATATAGGGATGTTCTTTTTCCGTCGTCTTCTTCTGCCAGCGCGGCAGGCAGGTAGTGTGTCAGACCAGACGAGATGCCACGAGATAGAAATGTCGGACTGGGCAGAATGCACCGCGGTTTTCCACATGTACATGTTTCGCCATACGTATGCGGGCGCGTGATTTGTGTCTCGGCTGGATGGGCATTATGATGCCGAGGACTAGGTACTCGAGCCGCCGGGTGCATGAGTTTGCTCGTGCTGCCAGTGACGGGTACGAGCCTTCTTCCTGCACAGGACATGAAAAAGCACGACTGGCAGTCCTTCATTGCCCGACGGCGTCGCTGCGCCTGTGCCGGGTCTGCCAAGCCAGGTCCGGCCCCGGCTTTGTGCTTTGTGCGCGCATCGACATCTGGCCACATGGAGGGCTCAAGATTCACACTCCATGGGTCGGTCCAACCTGTCCTCGTCGCGAACAAACTTGACGCGTCCATGGTCTGGTTTCAGGTCGGAAAGCTTGGCGGCCTTGTTCAGTCCCCTTGTGTTCAGAAGCTCCATCCGGAGCCTTGCCCGTCCGTTCTGCACGAGCGAGTCTTGCTGTCTCGGGCTGCGACGAGGTCGACTCTTTTCTCGCTCGGCGGTGGTCGGGTATCGTCGGCCTCTTCGGGACAGTGAAATGTTCGCGCGCGCGAATAAAGGGACTATGGCTTGGTGCGTCATCTTCAGCGCTACCTGTTGGTTTGCTTCATTAATAAATTTCTTCAACACCACCCTTGTCTGTTCTGCACACAATGCATCGCTACTAGCCGCCTATGACGTGTGAAGGTTTGAGGGTCTTCGGATCTGTCCAGGGGTGATGGGGGTTGATGTGTCAAAACCGTGATGAAAGGGCACAGCGGTTTTTCTTTCCTCCAAAGGGGGAAGGGAAAAAAAAAAAAAAAAGCCCGAAACGTAAAGGAAAATAAAGGGAGATGAACCAAGTTTTCTCTGATGATTGGCAACTGCCAAGGTTCCCGACTGGCAGGAGGTACCTTGCCAGTTTGGACCAAGGGCAGTCGCCGGGAAGTCACAAGCATGAGCCAACAGCTGTTCAAACGGACCAGGGCATCAACGCATCTGGCGTGAACGTCCCCCTCATTGCCCCCATATCTTCTGTCCAAGCATATTAGGCAGCAGCGGAAGCGCCCTATTCGAGTTTGCCGTCTGTCCCATCTCATCCCACAGCGGATGCACCTCGTCGAGAGAAGCTTTCGCTCACCATCGTACCGCCATTTCATACACAAGCCGCTCCCCAAGCACCAGTTCCACCACGTCGTACAAAGATGGAGAGACTGGCGGGCTACAAGTCGACGCTCGTGGGTCCGAACCCGACACCCGCAGACGTCCGCAGGACCTTTGACGAGCTCCCGCGGATCGACGAGGAGTTGATCCGAGAACACTACGACGCGTATCTCTGCGGGAACTTGCGAGCCGTGGTTGTCCATAAGCTGCCCACGATGGAACTACTACACTCGAGTGACATCCATGTATGCTTCACCCCCGCCACGCACTGCCACTGCCGCGGCGATCCCCACCTCCACGACGCGCAGTTCACGGTCGAGAGAGTCTCCCGCGAGAATGCGCGCAACTTCATGGGCTACGAGGTGCGGGAGAGATATGTGTTCAAGGGGCAGCGCCGACTGGTGGATGAGTTCTTGGCCATGACGACCGACCTGCTCCCGGACGGGCAGTTGAAGATGGTGCATTTCCAGCCCGAGTTTGTGCAGAACCCCCTCGAGGGCCACAACCCGGGGCTCGAATACCGCGACTTTGCCGACTATGTCGAGTACTGGACCTGCGCTGTCATGCTGCGCCCGGGAACGGGGGATGCGCTGAAGCTGGACAACATTGCTACCATGTTCCGGGTTTCTCCCGGGGTCATGTACGGACGGCAATCGTTTGGGGTTTTGGTGCCGGTGTCGGATGAGGAGCAGGAATCGGATGCGGAAATGCGGAGCGAGGAGATGGCTGCGGAGGAACATGGGGGGGCTTTGGAAGCTGTAGAGGTGGATGCGGAAGCCGAAGCGATGTCTGCGGAAGCAGAAGAGTCGTCTATGGAAACGGAAGAGATGGCTGCGGAAGCGATGTCTGCGGAAGCAGAAGATATATCTATGGAAGCCGAAGAGAGGGCTGCGGAAGCAGAAGAAATGACTATGGAAGCAGAAGAGATATCTATGGAGGCAGAAGAGACGTCTATGGAAGAGACGTCTATGGAAGAGACGTCTATGGAAGAGATGGCTGCGGAAGCAGAACAGGCTGACAAAGTCGACAAAATGTCTGTGAAGCAGGCGAACAAAGTCGTCAACAAGACGCCTGCGAGAGCAGAACAGGTCCAGGAGAAGCTAGCCACGGCTGAAGACGAATCCCGGCGTCGATATCCCGCGCGGCAAAGAAAATCAATCATCAGATTTGCTTGACGCTTGGGGATATCAGCATAGAGTCTGGACTCTTCTTTGGGTTTTTTCTCTCTTTGTTGGAGGGACACATGTGGATATCATGGACGGGCCAGCGTGTTGCAATGCATTCGTATATTCAATTTTGTGGTAGGATGCATCGTTGTAGATGGTTAGAAATGCTATAAAAAAAAGCTTTAACAAAAGCAGGGCCCTCTGTCCTCTGTGACTCGTCTTACAAGCCACATTCCCCAGGAGGTAGGTACGTGACGGCCGCGTCGACATGACCGAGCTCAACAGCCCGGTTGTTGGTCAGGGCATTCATGGCCCTCTGACCAATGTTGAAGCCCGAACCGGCATGGTCAATGGCCAAGATGTTGACCTTGTTCCCGCGGTACTCGAGACGCCAGCACGTGCCGCAGCTGGGCGAGTTCCAGCCGGCGATGACGTCGGCGCCGCCGATGCTGGGGAAGTGAGGCAGCGTGCCTTGGGTTGGGAACCGGGGCAGGAGGCCGTTTTGGCCGTCGGAGCAGGCTACTTCGCGGAGGGAGCGGTTGGCGTCGTCGTAGCCCTTGTCCCAGGAGACTGTGGGGGGTTAGCATTTGATTTTTTGATTTTTTCCTTTCTTTCTTCTCTCTTCTCTCTTTCTTCTCCTTTCTTTCTCTCTTTCTCTTTCTTTCTCTCTTTCTCTTTTCTTTCTTCTTTCTTTTTCTTTCTCTCTTTCTTTCTTCTTTCTTCTTTCCTTCCTTCTTTCTTTATATATATATATATATATATATTATTTTTTTTTCTTTTCCCATCTTCTTCGCGTCACGTTTCTTCACCTACCATGTACCGCCCCAACACCCCCGACCATAACAGCAACAAACACGTCAAAGAGAAGCATCGTGACCAAGTCGCGCACGTACGCGAGCGCATCCGCACACATCACCCCCCCCTTCCCCCCCGACAAGACACGCCTTATATACCTCCCACGCCTCAACCCAACCTTGGGCCTCCACGACCATCGTCCAAAGAAACTCCACCTGCGCAGGACCTCGTATTCCCAGGATGCCGCGCCGGGAACGAACCCCCATTGGCGGGGAAGCGGGGGCGGGATGCACGGGCCGTGCTTCGGCCTATTTTCTTTTTATTTCTCCGCCGGACAGGGGTTTGCCGGTCGGGTTTTCTTTTGCGTGGGATTTGATGGCGTCTTGCGGGGGTGGGGTGTTTGCTGCGTTGGGGATCTGGGCGTGGTGAGAGAAGGGTACGTACGGCAGGATGGAGCATGTTCGGGATGAGAACCTGGGAGGGTGTGTTTGGTGCGAGGGCTGCGTCGGGTGGGCGATGCGGCGTGGACGGGGTTTTGGCCGTACGTACGCTGCTGCGCGGGGCGAAATCCCGTCGTGATTTTCCCCGGGCGTGCGACTCTGCGTGCGACTCTGCGTGCGACGCGAGACATGTGTGAGGGGGCCACGTGATGGGCTGGGAGAGCTGCCGTTGGGATCAACAGGCAAACGTATACGCGAATCAGGAGGACGTCCCTCAGGGACGTCCTTGTGCCCATGCAAGCTGGCTACGCCTCTACATGCTTTATACCTCTACCGCTAGTCGCCCACGTCTACGTCTACGTCTGCCCTCGCAAATCTTGTCGCTCGGCGCCTTCCAAACTCCCTCTATAGCAGAAACTCGTCGGCGGCGAAATGCCGCAACACCACCCATCCCTCGTCAAACGACTTCTTGTCCATGCGCACGATGATGGCGGCGTGACTGTGTCGGTCATTATGGATCCACACCGGGTACTTGCGCCATTTCAACGTATCCAGAGACCGAATCATCTCAAACTGATGCGGTGTCAACGCAAGCGTGGGCTGCGCCGGGACCGAGAGCCGTCGCTCCCGCTGAATCAGCTGTCTGTCCTCGGCGCTCATGACATCGGCATCGTCCTCGTCCTCGGCCGCGAGGTATGCTTGGTTCTGGGAGCTGTTTAGCGCTTCGTATGTGTTTTCCACTTCTTCGCGAAGTTCTTTGATCAGAACAGGCACGCGGTAGCCATCCAGACTCAGGCCCGCCCCGCCCCGCTCGTAGACCTTGATCCGTTGGGAAGACCGGATGTTTTGCACCACAGAGTTGCACAGATAGGCGAGAACACCGATGGGCACGAACACGGCAACGGTTATCATGAACGGAATTCGCTTGATCCAGTTGACCACCGACTCCGTGACGGAGGAGAGTGTCGCAGGGCCTCGGAGATTTGGCGGCGAGGCCTGGAGTGGGTTCTCCGGATCCAGGAGGACTCCGCCATAGCCCTTGAGAGGGTTGACCTTGATGGACTCGAGCTTGCGATACGGGTCTGTCTTGGCAATACAGGTGGTGTAGTACACAGCGCTTCTATCGTTGACGATGTTGGTGTACAGCGTATGTCTCTGGAACTTGCGCAGACCCATCATAAAGATCGACTTGGGTTCCGCCAACACGGACAGCAATGGCCTTCCGGTATCGCGAAAGGCGTCTATGGTGAAGAGCTGTCTCCCCGACATGGACAGGGTTCGGGCACCCATGATGTTCCAGATGTGGTTGTGCCAGCCCTTGAGTGGCGTGCGGACCCCTAGATGGGGGGATGCAAACGTGGTGAAGTTCTATATGGGAGGAGCGAAAACAGTTGGTGTTAGAGAGGCTAGGCAACACACGAGCAGCTCGTGGAAAAGAATGGGCGATGGGCGCTGGGCGATGGGCGGTTCTTGGTTGGAGAGGCAAACGAAGCAGGCCCAAGTGGCAGCCGAGATGGATTGTCCGCTCAGCAGCCAAGACTCGCCG
>SRPV01001132.1:0-10490 GCA_018360135.1 Claviceps sorghi | reverse complement strand
AAGTTAAAAAAAAAAGGTATAAAAGAGAAGAAAGAGAAAGAAGAAACAACCCGCCTTCATGACTGTTGTGCGTACAACTTACACAAAAGCCCGTGGCAGGACATGATTGCTCAACCAGGTAACACGGGTGCGGACAAGGTCAATGCCGCGGCGCTTGCTGCTGCCTGGGATCGGGCACTCCAGAGCCCGGGCGAGCTTGGCCAAGGAGCGGCGAAAGATGCCAAAAGTAGACCACCAGACGGACGTCCGGTGCTGGTTCCGATGACGGTGGTTGAATGCGTCCAGCAGGGGCAGGATGGTGGACAGCGTGGCGCGGAGCTCATCCGTCGACGGCGCGGCATGTTCAGTGCCGTTGCGCGCGGAGGGAGAATGTGACGACGGGGAGGACGGCAGCGAAGAAGGCTCGTGGCGCTTCCTGCGCGATGCCATTTTCTTTTCTTTTCTTTTCTTTTCTTTTTTTTTTGTTTGCGGGTTTGTGAGACTATATGTTGGGGCGCAGAATCGAAAGTGGTTCGGCGACGGGTCGCATGTCGGGGTTTGGTTGGGATTTCGTCGCGGCTTCTCGTCGAGTGATGAGGACGGGCCGGGTGCGTCGCGAAGCTGCTTGGGCTCTTGTGGGACCGGAGGGGATGTCTGGGGGAAGCGGCGGCGACATGACGTGTCAACGATGCTTCACATCATTCACCAGGGCGTGGACTCTTGTCACTTGCGGATGTGAAGGTTGCGAGCGGATTTTACTTTGCCCCGCCCCTTGACGAGGTTTGAAAAGGTCTGGCTGGTTCTGGTTGCTTGGCACGGCTGGCCCACTGCCGAATTTTCGCACATGGTAAATGGGGGAATGGGTAATGCACGGGTAACCCCAGCCATGTTATGATGCAGACGCCGAATAGCCGAGAGCTTGGGCGGGGCGAGGAACGGATACATGGCTGGGATCAGGTATGTACCTACTTAAGTACTTAGGTACCTAGGTAAGTAGGTAGGTACTTATCTTAATCTTGCGTGTGATCCATGTAGCGCCTGCCTGCCCGCCCACGGTGAGAAAAGACTGGAACTTTGAGCTAAGGCGAGAGGCACGGTGCTTTCAATTTTTGACCCTTCTAGGTGGTTTCGTGCCATGATTTTTTTTTTTTTTTTTTAAAAAAAAAACCCCGCTTGACCTGCCTTAGTGCTACTACATACATACGTACATACCGGCCTACAGCCTCTACTAGGTCCGGAAAGTGTACATATTGTTGAACATCACGAAATTCCTCGGTCCCACCTTAGCCGGAACCCTCGGTCCGCGATGCCCTAGTATATAGCCTTATATCTTAGGCATCTAGCCTAAGATGCCTATTACACACATTTTATATGTAGCTAGCATTTCCTTTTAGATAGTCTTTATATAGCTTTATATACTATTATTCTATAGGTTATAAGCCCTCTATATTCCTGCTTTTTTTAATGTTATATTTATTAATTTCTTTAGTTAAGTGTTATATTTTACTATATAGTATATATATATCTAATTAACTTCTTATAAAATTTATAGTGTTTATAACTTAGGTTATTATATTGTGGTATTGCTACGCTCCTTAAGCCCCTTAAAGGCTCTTTTTTAGGACTTTTAAGTCCTTATTAATTAGGACTTTTGAGTCCTTATTAATTGGCTATAAGCTAACCTTTTTTATAAAAAATGATTTACTTAAGCGAATTTAAATGTATAACCTTTACAATTAGGCGTGGAATTGTTAATCATTAGCGCAGCTTATTAACGCTATATATAATAATATTATAAGACTTTATTATAAAGCCTTATAAAAAAAGGGGCCCTTACTATAACTACCTTTACTATTAGCTAGGTCTTAATATTTTAAAGTTTAAAACTGCTTAGTTATTAGTTTAACTAAAAAGGTAATTATAAATTATTAGGTATAGCAATTATAAGGTAAAGTAATGCCTACTAATTAGGCTAAGGTATAACTAGGTAGAACTTTATAAATTTTTCTCCTTATTTATTAAGGTTAAAGGAGTTACCTATTTAAAACCTACCTATTTATAACCTTATATACTTTATATAGGTATAGGCTATATAGTAATTTAACTAAAGGCATACTTCCTATACTTATACTATTTAATTAAACTAACGCTTATAAAAGTCTTTAACTTAAGGTTATTAATATATTAAATATTAGGCTTTATAATATATTTAACTACGTTTCTTATTAATTAAGGCTATTATAGCTAATTGCGCTATAGCTTTATACCCTAGGGCTTATTAGAGTTAAGATATAGACTTTTCTACTAACCTTAAGGATATAATCCTAAAGGTCTTATAAATTATACTACTTAAAGGTTCTAAAAATTATAATAAATAGGAAATTTTTATAAAGATATATATTTATATTTTTAGACTTATAGGCACTTATAATGGCATAATTCTGTAGTTTAAGGCTACTAATTAGAAGTATACTTTTTTAATATATCTTATATAGTAGACTTTATTATTTAGAGTCTAAAAAAATATCCTTTAAGTGGGATAGGATTATAGGGGCTGTGTAATAGACCTAATGCAGCTTATTTATAATAATTATGGCTTCTAAGCTGATATTGCAGTTATTAAGTTACTTAATAGCTTCTTTTAGTTTAAAAGGTTAGAATTTATAATAACATAAGCCTAGCTAGACTATTACTAGAATCTTTGGCAGAAAATTAATAATATTATAAAATTACTAAATATTATATAGGTTGCTTAGATGCTTTGCGCTATAAAAGGCGCTATGCCTAACATCTATAACACATAGAAAATCTAAGGCTATAGTTCTAAGGGCCTTAATAAGGCTAAGATACTAAAATATCTTATATATAAGTTAAATAAGCTAATAAAAGAATAAAAAGCTGGCTTTATAATAACTACTTAACCTTTTAATAAGAAGAAGGGCTTAACTCTAAAGTGTAGATGCTATATTCTACCTAAAAAGCTTAGGCACTTAAAAGAGAAGTGCTAAAAGCTTTATTTAGAACTCCTAATACTAAAGGTAAAAGCTTATTTAGAGGCTAAGAAAGCTGCTTTTATAAAGAAAAAAGATAAGCTAGCGAAAAGCACTATATCTATAGATATTATAAAGGCTAGAAATACCTTTAGTAGTATAACTATAAACGCTAATAATATATATATAGCGGTAATAGGCCTTATACGCCTTATAAGAAAGGACTGTATATTAGATATAGGTTGTAGTAACTATATATTTAATTCTATAAAGTGGTTTATATATTTAAATACTAATGTTAAAGTTAGACTAATAACTGTAAGCAATAGTTAGCTACTTACTATTAAAGGTATTAGAATAGTTAAGCTACCTATTAAGGGAGGCTACTTAGAGCTACTAAATATATAGCTTGCCTTAAGAGTGGAAGTTAATATAATTTCTCTTAGTCTCCTTTATAAAGCTAGTATTATTATAAATAGATTTATAGACTAACTAATTACAAAGTCTTTAAGCTAACTTATAGCTTCTTTTTAATAGGCCTTTAATATTATAGTGCTTAAGCTACGTGACGAGGAGCCTTACTTTAATTTTGCAGTATTGCTAACTAAAGCTATTATAAAGAATGTTAAATATAGTCTTTTATATAAGAGACTTAGGCACGCTAGGAAAGACTAAATACTATGCATATATAAAGAAGTAGGTATATTAATTAATCCTATCTCTTTAAGTAATTTTTATTATAAAGCTTACTATCTTATTAAAGCAGACTAAATTATATATTATAAGCCTTAAACTAACGCTTATTCCTTTCTAAGTAGGGTTTTTTAAGACTATATTATCTATAAACCTAAAGGCTTTAGCAGTAAGAACTATACTTTGCATATAATTAATATATATACTTAGTTTTACTAGGTAATTCTAACTGTTAGTTATAAATCTTCTTAGAAGGCTATTAAAGTCTGGCAAAATACTATAGAAAATATAAGTAGTAGCTTTACTATAAAGTGCTTCTATATAAATAACACTATAGAATTCCTTAGTAAGAAATTTGCTAATTACTACTATAAGAAAGGTATTATTTTTTGCACTAGCGCTCCCTATGTTCCAGCCTATTAGGGCATTATTAAGAGAGCTAGGAGAACCCTTATAGATATAGCTTATGCTTCTATAATTAGTGCTAAGCTTCCTAATATCCTTTAGCTATATGCTATAAAGCATACTGCTATAATAACTAACCTATTGCCTATAAATAGCACTAATAGCGGAAAATTGCTGTAATAAGCATTGTTTAATAAGATTAGTCTGATTAATAAGGTATCTATTAAAAATCTTTAAATATAGGGCTATATAGCCTATATATATATTCTAGAAGAGCGGCGTATTAAGGCTATAAAGATAGCACTATAAGCTAAGAAGGGCCGCTTAGTGGGCATAGAAGGCCTTAAATGTTATCTTTATAAGGTTTAGCTCTCTAAAGATAATTATATTATATAAGCTTATAATATAAGGTTTTAGGAGGGATTAGATGTATTTTATAATACTAAAGAAAAGGTTAAATTTATTGCTAAACTTATTAATTCTATATTTAAAGAAGAAGGTAGAAAAATCATTAATTTGCTATTAATATTACTTATAGAAGACCCACCTCCTATAAAGCTGCATTCTAACCTACCTTTAAACACTTAATAAAGTACTAAAGAACCCTTATAAGGTAATAAATTAGTGGCATAGCTACTAAAAATTGACACTTTAACTGATTAAATAGATATAAGATTAACAACTCCTCTAGGAGACCTATTAGAATATAGTCTCTTTAGACCTTTAACTATAATATTAAAGAGCCTAACGAAATTGCTACTATTAGAGCGAATAAACTAATACAAAAGACTGATTAAAGAATTGATTATTAACCCCTCTTAATGTTAAATTAACCTTTTTAAACTAAGACCTTTAATTAAAGATGTGCGTAAAGAAGAAGCTAATATAGATAAGGGTATTACTCCTACTAAGTCCTTAGAAGTTATTTCTAAAGAGGTCTCTTTGCCTTTTTATAGTAAGGAATTTAGATGCTAATTATAAAACCTATAAGTATAAAAAATGCGTTTAAGCACCTTAAGGTCTGTTAGTTAAAGTTAAAGCCTAGCAGCAACTAATATATAGCGCTTATTATATATTAGGGTCTATAAGGACTATTTATATATTGCTATATATAGAAAAAAACGCGCTTTTTATATGCTGAACGCTGCAAATGCCTTAATTTAATACTATAAAGATAATATCTATAAGCCGGACAATAATATAAATCTGTTATATTATATAATAATAATATAAGCTGTAAATATTATAGATATACTAATTTTAATACTATTTAACTAGTTTTAAGCTAAAGACCTTCCTAACTACTAAACCTTTTAGCGCCCTATTAAGCTTAAAGAGCTTAAAAAAATATAATAGAAAGACAGTTAGTATTTTATTCTACTGCTAAAAAATGCAATAATCTTTAATAGTTGCTAGGTTTATACTATTAAATACCCTATTAAAGGACTACCTTATTTAAAAGCTTATTAAGTGGTTTATAGCAACTAGAATACTAAGGTCTTTAAAGCGGAAGACTTATATGCTATAGTTGCTTATCTAGTCTCTTTATATGTTTTTTATATAATAGTTACTATTCTAAACCTAAAGTAGCAATAATGTAATGCTATTAATACCTTTTTTAATATAAAAGCATAAACTAAGGTTTATATTTGCTAGCCTTAAGGCTATAGAGATAGCATAAGCAGAGTTTGCTGCCTTAATTAGGCACTTTACAGACTTTTAATATTACTACTTTAGTGGCTTAATAATATCTCTAATAAGCTTATAAAATATAGCTTCTGCTAACTCTTAAGTAAGCTTTATATCTTTATATATAATAATAACGTTTTCTTACTTCTTTATATTAATAATATTATTGTTGCAGCACCCTTAAACTTACTAATTAGTATAATCCTTAATCTGCTAGAAACTTAATATAAAATAAAGCGCCTTAGTATAGTTTATATATTCCTTAGTATATAATTTATATAGGACTATAACTAAAAGACTATATTCCTTTACTAAGAGAAATATATAGAATCTATTATTAAGCGCTTTAAAATCTTTAACTTTGCTCTTACTTATATGCTTTAGAAGCCTAAGGTAAATATCCCTTTAAATTAAAAAGACCTTAAGATAGTTAGAAACTTTATAGATTAGTAGAGTAAGGTTAGGTGCTTTAATTAGCTTTTTATATATATAAGGCTAGATATTACGTTTATAGTAAACAGGCTTAGTACTATAAATTTAGTGCTAAAGCAGATTTATTATAATCTTTAAAAGCACCTTTAGTAATACTTAAGAGGGATAACTAACCTAAGCATTATTTTAGGTAGCAAATTAACCTAAGGTACCTATAATTAAATTTTTTGTGTTTCTAAATATAGCAATGCCTCTTATATAGATTATCTTAATACTAAACGCTTTACTATAGGCTATATTATACTTATTAATAATAGATTAGTATTATAGTCTTTAAAGTAGTAAGCTCTTATAGCTTTAAGCACTACTAAGGCAGAATTTCTTAATCTTATGCTAATAGTATTATCTATAACCTAGGTATCTTAAATTATAGAAGACTTTAGCTTTAATTAACTTTGCCTACTATTACTATTTACTAATAGCTAAAATGCAAAGGCAAATGTATTAAATAAGAAGTATTATAGCTATATATAGTATATTAATCTATAATATAAATAGATTATATAAAGAGTCCGCAATAGCCTCTTTTGCCTTAAATATATTAGTACTAATTAAATAATTACTAATAGCTTTATAAAAGGCCTTTGCTATAAAAAACACATTAACTTTATAAAGATGTTATATATAGCTATAAAGGCAGCTTTCGCAGCACTAAATAACATTAAGGGATTTCCTTAGAATCTCCTTAATATAACTTTTTAGGCTTTATATATAGTAACTTTAGTATATCCTTACTTCCTACCTATTTTCTTTTAATATTAATATTATAAGCCTAACTAGCTATAGAAGCCTTACCTTCTATACTATCTTTAACCCTAGGGATATTTAACACATTTAGGCTATAGTATAGAGATAACTATAGCTATTAACTTTTAGTTAGCTAGAAACTAAGTTTTATAAGGAAACCTTACTTTTTTCTATTTTTCTCTTACCTTTTTTACTAATAGCGCTATTATAAATACTATAATAAGTAGTTAGTATAAAGCTATAGGCGTATAATTAACTATAGTATAATAGCTTAGGCAGAATATCTTCTTTTTAAATAAATAGAATTTATATATAGTTTGTATAGGCTTATTATTTAGCTATAGGGGCAGTGTTAAACATTATGAAATTCCTTAGTTCTACCTTAGCTAGAACCCTTAGTCTATAATGCCCTAGTATATAGCCTTATATCTTAGGCATCTAGCCTAAGATGCCTATCACACATATTTTGTACGCAGCTAGCATTTCCTCTTAGATAGTCTCTACATAGCTCTATATACTATCATTCCACACATATGTACATACTGTACATACTTGGGTGGGTAGGCACCTAATAAGGTATCCATTAGACCTACCGCATCCTAGCAAGGGCCACACGCCCACGATGGATCTAGACGCGCTCAATGTTGATCGCTCTGACTATTGTTGCCTCTGGGCCGCCGGTGTTGTTGTTCTACCTGTCCGTCTGTCCGTCTGTCCGTCTGTCCGTCTGTCCGTCTGCCCGCTCCTTTGCTGATCTGTCGTCGTCTTGCGTTCTCCTACGAGCAGCTTTCGCACATCAAGCACTTGAGGGCTCCCGAAAACTCCTACACCTGGCGCTGGTTTCATCCCAATCCGCTGCATTCGTCCCTTCGTCCCTTCGTGCCGTTTCCAAAGAGCAGAACGGCCGGCCGCTTGGCTCTGCTTTCCAGCCTCCAGTTTCACAAGTTGAGGCGGGCGACCTGATTGCAAGCAAAAGACAGCGCTGATTCGCCCAATCGTCTCATTCGACGCTGGTGGCTGGCCGGCACAGCAGAGATCCATCATCAAGCATGTCTTCAGCGCCGCGACATCCAGTTTCCTGGAACCAGCAGGGTGAGGAATCCACGCCGTCTGGTAGGCTTGATTCCGCCATCGCGGACGAAGATGACGCTCCATTCGACGGCGGCGATGACGACGAACAACAACAACAACGACTCTGGGGTCCGCTGCGCAGGAGGTGTGTTGATTACCAGGCTCCTCACGTTCATGCAATGGCCCGGCCGCCTTCTAATTGCGTCTTGTGCACATGTAGATCTTCCGTTACGAACCGCCTGGCCGCCATGGCCGACATCGGTGGCGTGAACAGCTTCAGGTCATTTGCCCGAAGTTGGCGACGTGCCGCGTCCTTTGCCGAGGTTATACCACGGCGTCCGAGTTTCATCCTCGCCTCCGAAGCAGAAGCCATTGATGATTCGAGCGATTGGGACACTGACGACCGCCAGAGCCATGTTAGCGGCAGTCTTCGAAGTTCTGCGGGGTTTCTGAGGCAGAATCTCCGAGAATCATCCCCCCGGGGCAGTGAGGCGATCCCCTCTTCCCATGGCCGTGCCGCGGGATCTGTACCCGTAGAGGGCTTCTCAAGAACCCATGCAGGCGAGCAACAAGGCAAGGCCTTGGATCCCGACGGGGCATCTGACTCTCTGCTTGCCGGATCGCCATCTACTCGGTCTAGCATCTTTGCCGTTGCTCCACACCTAGCCACCGCGGATCTTCTTAACAGCAGCCATGGCTCGCGCTATGGTACGATGAGTTCTGCTAGGTTCCGCTCTCGATCTTCGGCAACCCGTCACGGCCAATGGGGCGTCGACGATGAGCTAAGAGATGCGGAAGCCGTCGATACGGCACACGGAGAGGAAAACCCCATCTTGGTCAAGGAAGTTCAACAGGGAGACAAGGTTGTCCTGGCAGTCGAAGGACAAAGTACCCTGCCTCAGTCAGTCTTCAACTCCATCAACGCACTCATCGGCGTCGGGCTGCTCAGCTTGCCGTTGGCTTTCAAACTGAGTGGGTGGATCATCGGATTGCTTATCCTGACTCTTACGGCCGCCGTTACGGCGTACACTGGAGAGCTTCTCGCCAAGTGCATGGAGTACGATCCGAGCATCGTCACATATTCAGACCTGGCCTACGTCGCCTTTGGGACGCGAGCGCGGATTATTGTTTCGGCACTCTTCTCATTGGAGCTCATCGCGGCATGTGTGGCTCTGGTCATCCTCTTTTCAGATTCTCTGAGTTCATTGCTCGCAGGTCTTGCTAGCGGTACTTTTTGGAAATGCGTCTGCGCCGCGCTGGTCTTGATACTAAATATGCTTCCGCTGCGGTTTCTTAGTTATACGAGCGTCTTGGGCATTTTTTCAACATTCTGCGGTGAGCCTTTTCCCCCGGGTTTTCTGTCTTTTCTTTCTTCTGTTTTCTCTCTCTTTTTCCTTTGACCTTTTGTACTAAACCCAGGTCTTGCACAGTTGTCTGCATCGTCATCATTGACGGGCTCGTCAAGACGGAGGCGCCCGGGTCTCTGTGGGAGCCAGCCAAGACCTATCTATTGCCTTCCAACTGGCTTGCGGTTCCTCTCGCCTACGGACTCCTGGCCAGTCCTTGGGGCGCACACTCCATTTTTCCATCGGTAGGCATTCATGGCCAAAAAGAAAAAAGAACAAAAAAAAGAACATAAAAAAGAACAAAACAAAAAAAAAAAGGAAAACAAAAAGGAAAACAGAAAAGGCGGTGATGCTAAGGTCTTTTTCACACCAAAATATAGATCTACAGAGATATGCGCCACCCACATAAATGGAAGCGAGCTGTCAAGGTCACGTTTTCATTTTCTGTACAGTCCCACCTACCATTGACGTTCCGAAATGTCCCCTCCTCGAAACAAGACCGACTGACCTGTTGACCAAATTTTAGTATGCCCTCGACACCTGTCTCGCTGTGATTGGCATTCTCATGTTTGGAGATGGCATCAAGGATGCCATCACATCCAACATTCTTCGGATGTCGGGGTATCCCGAGTCTCTTAGCGTCATCATGTGCATCTTCATCACCGTCATTCCTCTGACCAAGATTCCACTCAACGCCCGGCCTCTCATCACCACCATTGATGTCGTGTGCGGCGTCTACAAGGAACATGCAACTGCTTCGGCCGCCCAGCCATCAGCTCTCGTGCTTGGGGTGCGAGCCGTGATTCGCGTAGTCGTCGTTTTGGTCCTGCTTGGCATCTCCATCCTCTTCCCTGCCTTTGACTCGGTGTGTGCCTTCCTCGGAGCCGCGCTGTGCTCTCTCATCTCCATCATCTTGCCAATCTCTTTCTACCTGAAACTATATCACAAGGACATTACGAAGCGTGAGCGTGCCATTTCCTGGTTGTTGCTGGTGGTTTTTTCCATTTTGGGATTAGTAGGCACAGTTTGGACGTTTTTGCCAAAGCATCTTATTGGAGTCTGAGAAGGGTTTTTTTTT
>SRPV01001131.1:0-10493 GCA_018360135.1 Claviceps sorghi | reverse complement strand
TTTGGTGCCAGCATTTTTGCTAACCCTGGGCGGCTTGCCCGCCCCCAAAACGCAGGCGACATGAACAAGCCCATCTACCGCGCTCTCGCGGAAAAGAAGTGGCGATCCTACGATTATCGTCTCATCATACAGAGAATCAAGCAGTTCAGCATCGTCCCTGACGTCCTTCCCAAGCTCGAACCAACGGCCGATGTCCAATTATTTTTCCGCCAGTCCAAAGTGGCCCCTGGCGCCATCGTGGACAGTCTCACCAGCGAGAGGGCCCCGCGTCTACGAGTGCAGGTCTTTGACAAGGGCGAGCGTCTGGTCACGGTCGTTGTGCTTGACTCGGACGTGCCCGAGGTGGAGAGCGATGGCTTCACAAAGCGATGCCACTACCTGGCCGCCAACATACCGTTGAGCCCCACGAATACATCTCTGCCGTTGAGCAAGGTCGTGGCCGAGAACCAGCTCGCTGTGCCGTGGCTGCCCGCTTATTCGCAAAAGGGAGCTCCCTATCACCGAATGGGCATTTACCTGCTCGAGCAGAAGCCCGGTGAAGAGGTGGACGTGGCGAAGCTGAAGGAGCTGTACTCTGGCCGCGACGGCTTCTCTCTCAAATCCATGCGTGACAAGTTTGGCCTCAGGCCTTTTGGCTTCAACATGTTTCGCAGCGTCTGGGACGAGAACACGGCGGCCGTCATGGCTCGGCACCAAATCCCCGGTGCCGACGTGGAGCTGCGTCATACGCGCGTGCACAGTCTCAAACCGGCCGTCAAGCCGCGCGGGTGGGAAGCCAAGCGACAGGGTCCCAAGTATCGCCATCTCTGGAAGTACACCAAGAACATCAAGGGCGTCTCCAACGCCAGGGGCTGGATCAAGAAGCGGTAGTGGACGTCCATATGCGGGATGGCCGAGGCAGAGCTGACGGAGCACGTGTGTATCATACTGTACTAAAGAAAAACAAAAACAAAATAAAAATAAAAACATGTCGTCCAGGAGCATTGTGCTCAGCTTTTACCCATACGTTGGGTCTGAAGGGTACCTGGTTCCGCGGCAAGGACAATCTATGACCCTTTCACTGGCGCTCTGCGAGACACATTGCATGACGTTGCATAATCTACAGAATGGCTAGATGACTGGACTGCCTAGACAGAATCCGTGGCGGATCTAGAATACATTGTACATTTCCATCGGCGAGAAGCCTTCCTAGATTGACCTAAGCTGCGCAGGTCAGCTCGCCACCATTGCCACAACCCTTTGGCTTAGAACCACCTGGCCTCTCGACATTTTTCGCCCTTCTGGTAGTGGGAAAATCAGACGAGGGCGCAAGGGCGCACTTTTCATACCAGGATGTTAGTATATATACTCCTTCTAGGGTCGGTATAATTTCTCTCTGTCTTTCGTTCTTTCTTCTTTCCTTTCCGAAAGACAAAAATGAATAAAGGGATATTTGTCAAGTCTTACGCAGTAGGTGTTGTATCCGGCAAGCAGGCAAGCGGAATCTGGTCTTATACCGGCCCCATTGTCGCAAAAGCGGGTATTCGGGTCGAGGAAAGGGGGCAGGCGACCTCGCGGTGCGGCCAGAGCGGGAGCCACCAAGGCGACGGCCACGAGAAGCGCGCGGCACAGCATGTTGTCGATGGGTCGGAAGATGCGAAGAGGTGGATGGGATAATGGACGCTGTTTGCCGAACGTCTGGGTTCCAGCGCGGGCTTCCCGGGGTCTATGTATCCCTCGACATTTTGGTGAGGCTGGTCCGGCTGGTCCGGGGGTTCTGCTTCGTGGTCCCGCTCCGTCGGTTTTGTCTTTTCTGTAGGCAGAATGCTTGCTCCCGGCTATGTACAGGACAGTACAACCCTTGAAGGAGTTTACACCTCCTACGGACAGTGCAAGCCTTAAATTATTCTAAAGG
The DNA here is from genome assembly GCA_018360135.1 of Claviceps sorghi. Classification (NCBI taxonomy): domain Eukaryota; kingdom Fungi; phylum Ascomycota; class Sordariomycetes; order Hypocreales; family Clavicipitaceae; genus Claviceps; species Claviceps sorghi. The sequence continues at coordinate 8,599 of SRPV01001131.1, read as the reverse complement.
CGTGACTTTATAGAGGTAAATCGGCCAATCAAACAGCGCTTCGGAAATTACAGTTGCATAGTTAGGGATCTAAAGGTACATCTGTTTTTACCCTATTGATATAGGCCAATTAGTATCTTCAGATTGTGCAGATTTTGCAGCAGGCCCCCCCCCCCCGGCTATTAGCTCCTTAACTCTTTTATAATATTATCAAGATAAAGTATTGGATCGCTTTACCCTAGTTATGTACGTCGTAGAATTAAACAGGGGTTCCATTTTACAATCCGCGAATTATCCTTGAGTGATGGGGGCCAACTCTGCGTTACCTCATTTACCGTCTCCTGGTACCTGCGGCGGTCCAAAACCTGGGCTCACAGCAGACTCGTTCACATGAATGGTAACGTTCCAGCTAGGCTGACGATAGAGAATGAGTGATGGATTTATAATATATTTCTAGCAACGATAACCTTGGCCAACAAGCTATGCCCAGTCGACCTAAGCGCAATAACGCAAGCCATCTCTATCACAGTAATATTCGCCCATAACGATCTCTGCGAGTGAGGTAGTGCTGTCTGAAAATTTCAAACCCAGGTGGAGGATTGTAATGGGACTTTTTAAACACAGGATATTAGTATGTACATATATAATACTTTTTATACTTCAATTCATTTCTTTTTCCTTGAGTAAAAAAGAAGGGGAAGAAGAGAAGAGGAATAGATATTGTCAAGTCTTACGCAGCAGGTGCCAAGCTTTTCCCTCTCGCAGTCGTTATTGCCAACCGCTCAATAGCGTCTATTTGGGTCCGTGGGATCCAGGGACTTCAGGCACCGGATCCGGAATAAGTCCAAAAACAGGGCTTCTGTTTGGATTGGGTCCCGATTGCGGTGCCGGTGCCGCCAGAGCGGGAACCACCAAGGCAATGGCCACAAGAAGCGGGCGGAACAGCATGTTGGTATCTTGTCAGGCGGTAGAAGGAGTAAATCAGGGCGATAGAGGATGATGAACCGGAGCAAAATGAGAGGGCTGCTCTGCTCTATCTATCTTCGAGGTCATGGTGTGGTTTTTCCGGCTGGTCCGGGGGCGGACGTAAACACCGAACTGGGGTTGCCCCGAACCGGGAGAAGGGGTCTCCATCAACGCATTTTCAGGGCGACTGCTATTCATGCGGCTATATTGCGATGAGCATCACGGGATTTTTTCGGGTCCGCCTTGGCCGGAGCCCTCGGACCGTGCGGCCTAGTCTCGAGCCTTCTGTCTCGGTCTTTTCTCTTGTCGTCCTTTCCTTCCCCAGTCGCATCTTCCGCCGATGCCGAGATGGCCCACTCGGCGTTGTATGTATGTATGTGTGACATCGAGCGGGGTATCCGGCTAAGCTTGAGGCCCGGTCATCTGGAGTGCGTAAACATGCAGCAACGGATTTTTGAACATGCAGCAGCAACTAAGCCAAAAACGGAAGAGGTATCTACACACCTATTTTTTGCTGCGTAGTAACCTTTTTGGTTTTATTAAAAATAAAAGAGGTACCTATACACTGTATTAGGGTAAATTAGTTAGGAGACTAATATAGCTATAGCGCGGGATATTAATATACCCTAATAAAAAAGCTATAAACTATTATAAGAAAGACTATAGCTTAAAAGTGCTTATTCTTAGAATTTTTATAAAAACTACTATACTTATTTTTAAAACTAATATAAGGAAAGCCCCTTTTAATAGGTATTAATAAATAACACTAAAAGGCTAGCTTCCTTATTTTATTAGTTAAAGAGAAGGTTTATATATTAGCTAATAATAAAATTTAACTTAAACTATATTAACTATACTACTAAGCACCTTAAGAGCTAAGAGTATTATAATAATAAGCTAATTTCTTAATACTACCTAAGGTAGAATAGTTATTCTATAGCTCTTATTATTAAAAAGCTAGTAATTATAATAAGCTATTATAAAACTACTACTCTAAGGTTAATAACTTAAGAAAGGTTAGTAAACCTTTTATAGAAAATAGAAAATATAGATTACCTTAATCTAAAAATAGACTTTAATAAGATTAATAAAAAGGCTATTTATATAAGGTATACACACCTTATAATGCGACTAGAGCATGCGGCGCTTAGGCGCCTACGCTTAGTTACCTATTTAATATATAAAAGCCCTAAGGTATATATAAAAAGACTTAAAGGAGGTAAGCTTTAGTTAATATATTAAATACTATATTACTTTTACTTAGCTATTAATTTATTACTTAATAATTTTAAAGCTTCTTTTAGCTACTTAAAAATAATATAGTACTTACTACTTAATAATTAGCTGCTATACTTATAAAGAACCTTATATCCCTTAAAGTATTAGTAAACCCTAATTAATTTATAGAAATCCTATAAAAAGGAACTTTTATTACTATTAAGTCTACCTTAATCTTATTTATAATATAAAAGAAATCCTAGGTAATTAAGGAGTAAATTACCTAATTAAAAGAACTAAAAAAACTATAAAAATAAAAGTAAGAACTTTTTACTACTTTTTATTAAAAAGGAATTAATAAAAAAAAGGCTAAAAGATAGCGCTTTTTTAATAACTTCTTTAATAATAGTAAAGGTAAAGTTTAAGTTAAGAATATTAACCCTTTAATATACCTTACTAATTCTTAAAAATATAAAATCTAAATTAATAACTTAACTTATATTTTTAATAAGGTAAAATATAAGTTTTATTAAAATTACTAAAAAATCCTTTTTATACTTAACTATATATACTAAAACTATTAAGTAAAATAGGACTAATTCTTTAATAAATAACTAATTAAATACTAAAAAAAACTTAAAAATAATTAAAAAGAGTTTTAAAAGTAAACCCTAACTTTATTAAAAGATTTTGCTAATTATAAAGCTTAAATTATAACTATAATAAAAAATATAAAATAATAAGATAGCTAAAGCTTTATTAACTTTAGTATTTACCTTAATTCTTTAAAGAAATACTTAAAAAAAGTAAGTAAATAAGCTTAGGCTTTTTTATTCTTTATTAAGTTATAACCTAAACTTTAAAATTATATTAATCTTTATATATTAATTATAAGGAAGATAAAAAAGAAAGTTATTTAAATTACTTAGTAATTTTAAGATATAATACTACTATAATATAAGCGTAAGGTAGATACTAAGAGCAATAATAAGTATATAAAGGGGCCCTATTATTAATAGAATTAATCTATATAAAGTTAGTAGCTATTATATATACCTTTAAAACCTTTAACTTCTATTACTAAGTTAAACTATAACTAAGTTTATAATTAGTAAAAATATTATAACTATAGTAGTATAAGTTACCTTTACTATAACTACAATTAATTAATAAAAAACCCCTTAAGCTATTTAGAAAATGCTAATTAATAGAAATAGCTACCTTTACTTCTATTAAGTTTTAATTCCCTATTAAGTAATAATTCTATACCTTTATTATAACTTAGGGCTAAATTACTACCTATACCTTTATAAATCTTAACACTTACTTTAATATAAATATTATTAGTATAGAATTTATAAGGTAATAAAGATTTTATAAAAGCAATATTAAACCCCTTAAAATCTAAGTAATTAGTATACTAATTATACTTAAATATAGCATTTACTAAGTGCTTATAAGTATTACTAACTTATAAAGGTGCTAAAGGGATTTAACCCTACTATATATTACTATTAATAGGGACTTATAAATATAGGGAAGTCCTTTACTAATTAAGATATATACCTTATTTAAAAAATATATATATTTATTAATATAAACTTAATAATAATAGTTTAAAATTATATATACTAACCTTTTGCTTATATCTCCCTACTATTTCTTTAGAAAGCATTATAATAAGGCTATTATATATATTATTTAGAGTATTTAAAATAATAGATTTATAGAACTAAGAGATAAAGTATAGATATATAATAACTAAACCCTAAGTAATATACCCCTAAAACTCTATATATTTCTAAATATCTTTAGCTTAAAAAAGGTAAGTGTATTATTATTTAAGAAAGATACTAATTATATAATTAACCTATAACCTAATACTACCCCTTCTTATAGCTTTATTTACCCCTTATCCTAATATAAGCTTATAATTCTAAGGGAATACCTTAAGGAAAACCTAGTAAATAGCTATATATAACTATTAAAAAGCTTAGCTAAGGCACTTATCTTATTTATACTAAAAAAGAATAGTATCTTATAACTATATATAAACTATTAAGATATTAATAAGATTATACTAAAGAATTACTATACTTTACCTTTAATAGTAAAAATACTAAACTAATGCTAAAAAGTGTAATTTTTTATAAAAATTAATATTAAGGATATATACTATTATATTTAAATTAAGAAAGGGGATAAGTAGAAAATAGTGTTTTATACCTAATATAGTTACTATAAATACCTTATTATACCCTTTAGACTAACTAATGCTTTAGCTATATTCTAAAACTATATTTACTAAGCGTTATAAAGGCTAGTTAATATAATTTATATAGTATATTTAAATAATATTCTTATTTTTTTAAAAACCTAAGAAAAGTATACTAATTATATTTAATAAGTCTTAAAAAGAATAAGAGGTGTTAAGCTATATATAAAGCCTTTTAAGTATGCTTTTTACTAAGACTTTATAAAATTTCTAAGGTTTATTCTATTAGTTAATAGTATTTTAATAGACTAAAAGTAAATAAAAATAATTTAAAAATAAAAGGAGCCTAAGACCTTTTATAATATTTAAGTCTTTTTTAGGTTCTATAACTTTTACTAATAATTTATATATTAATACTCTACTATTATAGTACCCCTTAATATACTAATAAAAGAAAGCTAAAGGGGTATTTAAATAGGGAAATTTATATTTAAAAAAAGCAAATAATTAGTATTTAACTAACTAAAAATTACTTTTTAGTAGGTGCTACTGCTATAATACTATAACCTATTAAGCCTAATTTATATTAAGATTAATATATTTATATTTACTATAGTAGGTATTATCTCTTAGCTAAATAATAAGAGGTAATATTATTTTATTATATTTTAGTCCTAAAAGTTTACTAATATAGAATATAATTATAATATAATTAACTAAGAGTTATTTACTATAGTTAAGTTATTTAAATATTAGTATTACTATATTAAAGGTATAATAATATTAATAAAGGTCCTTTTAAACTACTATAACTTATAAACGTTTATAAGCTAAAGTAGGCTAAATAGTTAGTAGTAAGATAATATATATTTCTTAGCTTATTTAACTTTATAATTAAATATAAGGTAAAAAAGAGTAACCTTATTAATATATTATTAAGATAGCCTAATTATAAGGGTAAAAAGCTAATAAACTAAAAAATACTATTAAAGTTATAGAAGAGGCTAGTGTTAAAAAATATAGCTAAAACTATATTTAAATATATAAAAAAGTATAGTAAGATGCCTTTAAAGATAAAATTAGTTTTAGCTAAAAAGAAAGGTTTAATAAAGCTAAACTTAATTATTTAAGGGGCTAAAGTTGCTACTAAAATATTAGCTAAATAAGGGTTAAAACCTAGTAATTTTAGGGATAAAGTTACTTAGGTTTAGTATATTAAAGCTAAGGAGGTTTAAGAGTTTATTAAGTCTTTTAATCCTTATTTAGTAGATATTTATAGGCCTTTTATTAAAATACTTTTAAAAGCCTAAGAGTAAGACTTAAACTTATAAAAAATAACTAAAGATAAGTTTATAGTAATTTTAAGGGGAAAGGTAGGGATATAATAATATAATATAAGCAGCCTTTTATTATATAAAGAATAGGTAGTTATTTTATAGAAGCTTATTTTAAAATAGAAGCTTTTATAGCTATATTATAATAATTTGCTAGCTAGTTATTTTAAAATTAATAAGACTATAAAGCTTTTAAAAAGATTATACTACTAGCTAGTAATAAAGTAAGTAGTAGTAGATTATATATTTAGTTATAGTATATACTAAAGAGTTATTATAAGGAGGTATTATTTATATAGCTAGCTAAAATCCCTATTAATTCTTAAGTAACTATAGGCAGAAGTATTAATAAACTTTATAACTAAATTACTAAAAGTGTTAGGTAAGAATAGCTATATTAATATAATATTAGTAATTATAAACTAATATACTAAATATACTATCTTCCTATTAGTTACTATAAACATTAATATAGTAAAGCTTATAGAAATTTTCTATTATAAAATAGAATTATAATTTAGCGCTATAAAGGGCATAATATTAAACTAAGGTAGTATATTTATTAGCGCCTTTTAAAGTAATTTATATTATTACTTATAGATAAAAAGAAGGCTTTTAATAGTATTTTACCTATAAACTAATAGCTAAATAGAACGTATTAACTAAGTATTAAAACACTACCTATAATACTTTATAAGTAAAAACTAAGTAATATAGCCTTTACTACTACTATAAGTATAATTTACTTATAATAATATTATAAACTAAATAATAAAGCTAGCACTAAATTATATACTATTTAAATATTACCTAAAGTTTTACCTAAGTATTAAGAATAATATACTAAAGGAAGGTGTCTTAAAGGTAAAGATATATATAAAAAAACTATATAAAGTTTAGAATAAACTAATAAAAATATAGTAAAGGGCTATAGAAGTATAGGTAAATTATTATAATAAAGGATACTAACTAATAATATTCTAAAAGAGAGATATAGTACTATTATTTATAAAAAATATTAAGGTAAAGTAAATAAAAAGAAAGCTAAACCTTAAGTACTTAAGACTGTTTTAAATACTATATACTATTAGTAAATAAGTATATTAACTAAAACTATTAAAAAAGTACTAAAGGCTATATAATATATTTTACGTTTATTTATTAGAACTATAGAAAGACTACTAAAATAATAGTAATAAGCTAGTAATCCTTAACTTAGAAAAGAAGAAAGAGGATAAGTTTAAAGTAAAAGAAATATAAAATAAAAAGATAATTAATAAAGAAACCTACTACTTAATTAAATAAAAGGGTTAGCTTAGTAAATATAACTAATAAACTATAGAGAAAGATATTGTGTCGACCCTAAAACCTATATAACCCTCTAATACACTTAACTCTATAATCTATAGAGGCTGCTACACTACTAATAACAGACCTTAGAATCTACAGAGTTAAATACATAAAGGGCATAGGAAATAATCTTAAAAGTAGAATTATTATATAATTAAATAGTTTATTTAGCTAAAAATAATAACTAAGACTTTTATCTTTTTATATAGCCCTCTTTTGCCTTTAGTTATAATAGAGAGCCTCCCTTAGAAATACTATAGCTTTTATACCTCCTTTATAATAATAACTAATATAGTAATAAGCTTAATTTTAGTCTTAAATTATAGGTCTCTTTTTAATTAGATAATTTATTATATTTACTTTATAATAATAGCAAACGTTTTTAATTTAGAAGCTTATATAATAGCTAAGCATATAAGAAAAAAGGGGAATATAATAAAGATCTTATTTTAATATTTTAATATTTTAAATAGGCGTAAAAATATACTATAAGGTATAAAGAAAAGCTATAGAAAACACTCTCTACTTATACTTTTCCCCTTAATTAGATAGTTAGGCCTACCCTTGCCTAGTTGCAACCGCATCCCGCGCTACGGCCACATTAGTCTCCCAACCAATTTGCCCCGACACAATATATATATACCTTAGCTTATATTAGTATATAAGAAAAAGAAAATAAAGACTAAGTAATATTATAGTAAAATATAAGCAAAAAGTTAATAAACTATTTTTTCCTATATATTAAAAAAAAAAAACAAAAATAATAACTATAAAACTACACTATAACGCAGGCATTTTAACAGGGAATAAGTTTTATATATTAATAAGTAAGGGATTTAGAGCACTACTATTAAGTATAAATACTATATAGTTAGCCTTTAACCTAATTGCTACTATAGCCTCTTAATATACCTATATAATTATTATAGCCTAAACTATATACCTTACCTTATTAAGGTAAAGGCAAAGGAGCTAGGTTAATTACTAAGCCTTATGCTACTTATAGTAATTCTTTTAAGGAAATATAAGTAAAAAAGTATTAAGAATAAGGTAATATACTTATAAGATTTTATAAAGGGGGGGGGAAATATACTACCTATACCTACTAATAGGCTATAATATAGCTTTTAAAAGCAATTTTAGCAGCTTAAAAATATTAGTAAAGGACTAAAAAGAAGGGAGTAAAATATATATATATAGATAGCCTTTTTAGTGCTAGTAAGACTATATACTAATTTATAAGCCTAGTCTATATAGTTAAAACTATATAAAAAAATAAGGGAAAGCGCACTAAGTGCCTAATAAGTCTTCTCTATAAAAAAATAATAGCCTATACTACTATTTTCCTTATTATTATTATTATTATCTTTATTACTATTACTTAAAGCTTACTACTTAGTTATAAATACTTTAAGCTAGTTATATATTTATAAAAGATCCTTTTAGTCTTCTTATATTATAATAAGCACCTATTAAAATATAAGTAAAAAGCTATAGAAGTAATAATAATTACTTACGCTTAAATAAGTATTATTTT
>SRPV01001130.1:0-10503 GCA_018360135.1 Claviceps sorghi | reverse complement strand
TGGTCTTGCGAGGTAAAGATGGAGGAGGATGAACAAGAAGAGAAGAGAATGCAAACAAGTATCTAAACGGCTCTCCAGACCAACGCTACGGGAAGTCGTGAAACCGCACCGCGGAAGAAGTCCTTGGAGATCAAGAAAAGGCGACCCCAGGTCGAGGCACTTCTGTCGCCGACTCCTCCGCAGCTCGGCAAGAACGTGGCAACGGCCTTTGTCGCCGAAAGCTGCGCGGCTTTGGGCAGGATTCGTCTGCCATTGCCTGTCCCCCGTCGTAAAGCGGTCCTGCATCCCTGGTTGTCTGCAGGCCTGCATCATCTGCCTTGCCGTGCATGTACTGCGTTGCGCGGCGGGTTTCCGGTTGGGGAATGCATTGTGCCTTCTGGTGCGTGGGTGCTCTTGGCGACTGGGGGGGAGAAAACGAGGAAGAAAGAAAAACAAAATTAATATACAAAAAAAAAAAGAAAAAGAAAAAAGAAAAAAAAAGAAAAAAGAAAAAAGAAAAAAGAAAGAAAGACAGAGAAAAACAAGTGCAGTTGGAAACGTCATCGCCACATTGCCGCGCATGATTCCGTGTCGTGACAGGTCCATCGTGCTCGAGCAAAGCCGTGGGCGATGCCGGGACCGGGTTTCCGCATTGCGTTGCTCCGCTGCACCTGGTCGGGTCTTTCTCCGTGCGGAACATGAGGCAATTAATGGCGTGGGCGACCGTGGTCGTTGCTTTGCAGGGGCGTCTGTCTGGGCGCGGCTGCTTGCGCGTCGTGGCTTTACGGATTTCGGTGACGTGCGGGAGGTTGCGACGGAGTATCTGGCAACGTTTGCCCGGTTTTTGTTGTCTTTGCAGAAACAGATGTCTCGGGAGTGTCGGCGCTGTTTGATTCTGCGCTAGAACTGTTTTTGTGGGGTTTTTGGCATTATATCATGTTCAGGTCATTCACTTTTCTTGACTTGTCTTTACTTTATTTTTTTTTTTTTGTCATCGGCAAGGTAGTTCTTTATATTCGCTGCATCGTAGCATCAGTCGTCAAGGTAGCAGGGCTTCTATAAGTACGATAAACACATACTCATATATATTCTTACTTTTCTAAGTTACAAGAGAATTAAAACAATATAAGCAATATCTTCCTCTCCTACATTTCCTTACATTTCGTGACCTGACATCTTGTTTTATAATTTGTACTATTACGGGTTTGAAATGCAACTTTGTTTACCAACTCGTATACAGTATCTCGTGTCGTCGCTCGCCTTCTAGGGCGTCTCGCAACAATGCTGTCATTTCCGAATCTCTTTCCACCCTCAAATCGTCTATACGCTCAAGTACTCGGGGGCCCTCGCACAGTGTGTTCAAAAGTTTCGTTCTGTGAAGCCCGGTTCTGTGGAGCGTGCTCTGACGTCTCGTCACTACCCCAGCCAGAAGACTTTCGCCTCATGGCGGCAGCGGATGAGCCAACGCACATGGATTTTGAAGCCTTTCGTCATCAAATGGGACAAACTCTCTTTTGGAGCTCGTCGGTTTATTCGCAGGACTGCAAGGAGGCCTCGTGTTGTGACGGCGACGCGAGATGGACGAGAACGATTGCGTCGGCTGATCTTGGCATCGAACCTCTGCACAAGACTCGAAACGCTTCAAACTCTAGTTTCCCGTGGCGGGCATTCTAGTTTCGTGATGGCTTTCTCGGCCGTGTCCGGCCGTATTTTGATCGTTCTGTCGTCCTCCTGCTTGAGGGTGTTTTTTTTTTTTCCTCCGAAACCTGGCTTTCGGGCTCCTCACAAAGCCAATCGCAGCATTGCTCCGCGGAACACTGATCATTTGGCTTCAGAACCACCATGCCATTCCCCCGAATATCCCTTGAAGAAACTCGGCTGCCTCTCCATTTCCGTTTCTATTGAGTCGACGACCTTGCAGCACCAGTTGTAATCAGCCCGACGACCCCATTCGATGGAGGATCGAACGTACATTCCCGCACTAACACGCGCAAAGAACAAATTTCGACGGTCGAGATGTAAATCCAGCCTTCGATGCCACGACCGTTCTCGCTTCGGCGCTCTCGGAATGTACCTCTGGCGCCATGTATCTGCTCGTGCCGCCAATCGTCAAGTCAACCTTCTCTTGAGAGAGCCCAAAGTCAGACAGTTTGATGTGAATGCCATCTTTTCTATGGCGACGCATGAGACCATTTTACTGCTTGAGGTCTCGGTGAACAATGCGCGGTTCTAACCCATGGAGATACGCCAAGGCCGACAGATATTGGCCTAGAACCTAGTGGCATTCTGTCCTTGACAGATCTGGATCTTCCTTCCCTATTGTGTCGAGAGGACAGAATTCGAGACAGAATTGAGGTCAGGGGTCAAACGTTGCTCCTAAAAGCTTAACAATATTGTCCTAGAAAGCTTTGGCATAAACATACGAAAGATTACGGTGCTGGCTTGGTCAACTTGCGTGTGAAATCTTTCCCGATAGGTAAGCCTCTCTTCCGCGCCTGCATATTGTACTCTTCCTTCCTGATGTATTTCGAGGAAGCTTTTTGAGAGCGTACTGTTCACCACTGCGGACGCCCCATACACGCCCAACCGAACCGAATCCTCCTAACCCGATTGCACGCCTGATAAGAACTGGCTCTGGTGTATCGGGAGTCTGTGATCCAGTCACGTTTGCCGTCTGGTTCAGGCAAGGCGGGAGCCTCGAGGTTTCCTCTCACCCTTTTCCTTGCGCTCTGCAAGAATTTTTGGACATTGAAGGTGTCTCGGGGCCTCAGTTTTATACTCACAAGCTTGATCTTGAAACTCGGGCCTGGTACAAGCGTATCGTGAATTTCCTGCATCTTGTTGACAGTGTCGTGACCCGCCATTTTTGGACTAAGGTGTCTTTGTCGATATACTGCGGGAAGTTAAGCAAAAAAGACAGCGACTTGTGTCGAGTAAAGACAAGAAGGGAGAAGATGAAGTGAGGCCTCTTTGATTCATGTCTCTAATTGCTGGTGTTTTTCGGAACGCCCGGCGTCTCCAAAACCGGCAAGGGGTCATTAACCGGTCAGCAGAAGGAAGCAACGTACCCCTCTGCTGTTGCCCACCTGTTGGTCGCGAGCGAACGCAACCTGAAATATCGTCTAGCCAGCCCGCTCTGCTGCGTAAGAGAATAGCAGAAAGCAAAAAAAGAGAAGGTGACCACACGATATTTATACTTTATCACTGCCCACGTCTGTATAACACGTTCACTTGCCCGCTTGGCAAGTCAATAGCTTTGTTTTATAAACTCGGCGCGCTCGGTGTAGTTTCGGATGTAAACAGTCAGCGGTCAATAGCGTCGCCTTGAAGAAGAAATACGTTTGTTTGCCTGTTAAGTGGCGCAACTGGCATTGCTATCGGCCCGACGGCCCGTGCCCGCCACTGGCCCGCTAGTGTTGCAATATATAGGCATACTTAACAGAGTAAGCAATGTGATATGATCATATCCGTTTTCTTCGCTGCTGCGCAACAGTTAGCTGAACACACTTAGCAAGTTAACAGCCGTCAAGTTCAAGCCCATTGGAGTGCGGTCAAGCGCCGACCGGCCACGAAAGAGCTACTGAGCTAATTACGAAACACCCCTTGGATCGTAGCTTCCGATTCACCGCGAGCAAGGCTGCCTGAGGAAAGGACGAAAGCCTCCCACAATATCTATCTCCTCCAAAGACATTTGCGCTCGACGCCACTTTGGGGCGACTTTTTCACGTCGCGTTTGCCCGAAAACAAGCACGACATTCTCCTCATCTCCTGAGCCCTCGCAACCGTTGCGACCGAAAATCCGCGCCTGCGACCTGGCTGCCTTCAGCGATAGAGAATTTGATCACTACCTGGAAAGGATCTGCCGTGCCGTGTTATTCATCTAGAGGGCTTGGAAGATCTGTCTCGAGAGGAGATGAAGTATTACGACAAGCAGTTTCGCGAAGCGCTCATCAGCATCGGCGGCTCGTCCTTGGTTCCCACCTAGCGCTTTCGATGAGGCTTTCGATGACTTCAAACACGTATACCAGAAGATGATGAGAACTTGGGACATTCGGGAAGTCGGAGATGGCTGAGACTCGTCTCAATGTCGCTCGTGGAACAAAGAAGAGATTCAGACGCGATGGAGACGAAGCGTCGCAAGATGGAAGCCCTAAGGAGCAGAGGCTGGATAAACAAGCCAAGTCGACATCAGAGGAAAAAAATCACACCTTCTCGACAGCTCAGAAAGAGACCCAAGAACGACTGTGGCAAGGATATATCTGACAAAAGATCAGAGGTGAGCGGGTGCATTTCGACACGCGGGACTCGAATTCTCTGCGCCAAGAACCCGACGGCGCCGATGAATCATTATCTGACAACGAAACTCGCGCCATCCATCGGCTACGATCAAAAGACAACTGACAGCCCTCGGTGATTTCGCAAGAGCCTCGCCGCAGCTCTCGAATTGCTGACCGCTGAGATACTCGCGGAATAGTGGTTCCGCCGCAACCAAAAGGCGCCGACTTGAGTGATGAATGAAACGTTTAGAGCCGCATGGCCTTGCTTCCTTTTTCCCATGGAGATGTGTTGGACCGGAATTGAAGCAGCATGTAATCCAGGAAATGCCTCTATTAGGATCCCGCCATAGCAGGGCAGGGTGTGGAGTATATAATGTATTACGATTAGTTGACTACTTTAGTTTCTTTATTGTATATATGATTTGAGATGTAGTATTCGATCGCTTTACCCTAGTTATGTACCGTCGTAAAATTAAACAGGGCTTCTTTTGTATGTACATACAATGTACAAATCCTAGCGTCGTCCCCATGTCCTGCCGAGGTCCCGCAATCCGGAAATACCACATTCGGCAGAAGTGGGTCTCCGCGGCAGGGAATTTCTGCAGAACATGGCATACCTCGTGCCCTAGGCTCGGATTGGCTGAATTGGGCGGGTGGGCCACTCGGAAAACGGCAACTACGGCGCGAGTCCCGTTGTCGCTTAAGAAAAGAGCGGGGCAATGCGAGAGAACCTTGTTTCTCCATCCAATGACGATGGCATGGTTTCATAGTTGTTGCCAAAAGTATCCATGTCGCTTGGAGGATGAGGACAACGCGGACTTTGTTCCTTGTGGCTACTTTCCTATTAGGCCTCTTTGCTGTGTTCTTTCTCTATAAAAGATGGGTTGAAAAAAAAAAGAAAAGAAAAAAACAGATTGAGTAATAAAAATGGAAGAAAAAAGCGAAAAATAACAAAAACAAAATACAAAAAAAATAAAAAAAAATTCTCCTAACAAAATAGGAAGAAACAAGCGGAAGAGAAAGATCCTATCAACTTTGGGGCCTTTTGATTGACACGGACTTTTTTTCTTTTTACATCAGTGCAAAGACCATTCACTACGAAGCTGTCATGTCACCGACGTGGAAAATCGTCATGGGCTGCGATGTAAGTCGGACGCCTCTCCATTCCCTCGGACACGAAACCATCATTCACCACTGGCCCTCACCGAAAAAAAAAGAAAGAAAGAAAGAAACAAGTCCGACTAATGCCAAACCGACAACATCGCATAACAGGACGCCGGCGTATCGTACAAGGACGCGATCAAGCGCGACTTCGAATCCGACTCGCGCGTCGCCCAGGTCATCGACGTCGGGTCCAACGAAGCCTCCGACAAGACGGCGTATCCGGTCCGGGCGGCGGCGGCGGCACGCCTCGTCGCAGAGGGCAAGGCCGACCGCGCGTTGCTCATCTGCGGGACGGGCCTGGGCGTGGCCATTGCGGCCAACAAAGTGAGGGGGGTCCGCGCCGTGACGGCCCACGACAGCTTCAGCGTGGAGCGCAGCGTGCTGAGCAACAATGCGCAGGTGCTTTGCATGGGCGAGCGCGTTGTCGGGTTGGAGCTTGCGCGGCGGCTGGCGAGGGAGTGGCTGGGCTATGAGTTTGATGGCGGGAGTGCGAGCGCCGAGAAGGTGGATGAGATTTCGAACTTGGAGGGTGTGGTGGGTTGAAGCATGGATGGAACAAGACCATGGGAGAGAGGTGGTTTTTTTTTTTTTTTCCCTTCTTTTTCTTTTGTTTTCTTTTTTGGGTAGAGCCTGTTGGTTACGCACAATCTAGGGCCAGGCAATGAGAGAGGGAGACTACGTCGTGAGGGAGGCCGAAAGGGCTGGACCGTGAGCACCGTGGCGGGACAGTCAAGATGGTTTTAGATTCTGATGTCGTTTCCGACGACATACTCGTTTCTCGAACTGGCAGTGGTCCTCCTTGAGGCCATGACCACCACAGCATCGTGTTTTTCCAGCACGCCGAGTCATGTCCGGCGCCATGAGGAGTATCATGCCCAATGGTTTCAAGAGCAGCCGCGTTTCCATGCACGAGGGGTTGAGACGGTCCGAGTCAGACGCCTTGGATCATGCGCATAGTCTCGTCGGTATCCTTCGCAGGCAAGGACTTTTTTTGAGCTGCGTGGCGACCGGGATTCCCAATAGGGCAAGCCTCGGTTTGTCGGCCGGTCCCCGACACTCCACATTCGCCGGTCGGGGGTTATTGTGGTTTTGGGAGAATTCCGTACGGTTGGCCATGCATTTTGGGTGTACGGGATTGCGGAATTGCCTACCGCGCGAATGAGTGTGCCTCGATAGCGCAGGTACATACTTCCAAACATTTTACCACATGATTTTTCGGTGTAGAATGTTTGGGAATTACTCACGACCCTACTGTGCAGGGCCTATGCAAGTACTTTGGGTAGCACTAGCAGGGTTTTTTTTTTTTTTTTTTTTTTTTTTTTTTCCCACAGAAAGAAATCCTGTCGTCAAGTCTCCGGCGGAGATTGAGAAAAAAATTGTTGCAAGCCTAAAATTGCAAGAAGGTTGGGGACGCTGTGTTGTTTCCTCTCCCCTCTTCTTCCGTTTGTTTACCTTTTTCTTTCTGCCTGTCCCGAGTCGCTCGGAATTTTGCGATGACGGATCGCCAGGATACGATTTGGCACTAGAAAGAAGAAAAAAAAGAGACAGCACCCATTACGCAAATCAGCCGAAAGGAGGAGCCGCCAGAGAGAACAAAACGAAAAAAAAAAAAAAAAAAAAGGACACAAAAGGGAACAAGAACTATGGCCCAAGCGCCACGACAACCACGCCGCCTCATCGGGCTCTCGACAAAAATGTACTTTTCCCTCTCCCACACCCGCCAAGTCACCGCCAGCCTGCTCCATCACCTGGCGCGCGAAGCGCCCTCGCTCCTCTCCCGCGTCGACATGTTCCTCATTCCCGACTTTGTGGCGCTCGCGGAGACGGCCGAGCAGATCAGGCTCTCGGGCGTGGAACTCTGGGCCGGTGCGCAAAACTGCCACTGGGAGGACCGCGGCGCGTACACGGGGGAGGTGAGCGCGGCGGTGCTGCGGGAGGTGGGCGTGCGGATCGTGGAGGTCGGGCACGCGGAGCGGAGGCGCCTCTTCGGCGAGGACGAGGGCGTGGTGGCGAGCAAGGCGGCGGCCGTGAGCAGGAACGGCATGATTCCGCTTGTCTGCGTCGGGGAGCAGAGCAAGGGCGCCGTGGAGGGGGAGGGGGAGGGGGAGGGGGTTGTTGGCGAGGCGGTCGACGCGTGTCGCGCGCAGCTGGAGGGTGTTTTGGGGGCCGTGGCATCGACGGCCGAGGTTGCGATTGCGTATGAGCCCGTGTGGGCGATTGGTGCGGCGGAGCCGGCGAGCGAGGCGCATGTGCTGGGCGTGGTGGAGGGCATTCGGAGGCTCGATTGCGTGAGGATGAGGGAGGGCGTCACGAGGATTGTGTACGGCGGCAGCGCAGGGCCGGGGCTGTACGCGCGGTTGAAGGATGGTCTGGACGGGCTGTTTCTGGGCCGCTTCGGCCATGATCCCGAGGCCTTTGTGCGGACGCTTCGCGAGGTTGCGGAGGCGTGAGGGCGGCTGCGAGGGCCGGAGCGGCATCGTGAAAGCCTTTCATGTGTTTCGCTTCGTCTGGCATTGACTCGGCTGAGCTTTTAGAAATTTTTCTTTAGGAGACTTGTGATTTTTTCTTTTCTTTCCTTTCCTTTTCTTTTTCTTTAAAAAAAAATCTTCTTTAATAACTTTAATTTAATTTTAATTTTAATTTTAATTTTATTCCTTTTTTATTCCTTTTTTAATTCCTTTTTTTATTTCTTTTTTTTTCCTTTTCATTCTTTTTTTTTATTCTTTTTTTAGTAATTCTTTTCTTCCTTCTATTCCTTTTTTTAACATCCCCTTCTTTTAATATTCCCTTTTGTAACACCCCCTTCAGTCCAGTCTATTCGCCCCAACCCCGCTTCCCAAAAGCCAGCCCCCACGATCTATCCCTGTGCCAATCATGTATTCATCCGAACGGCACCCCGCCATGACGAGGTGATATAAAACCCCTCAAGCGACCCCGCTTCGCACGCAACAGAATTTTTTTCTTTTTCATGTATATTCCCCTTTCGCCTTTCGCCTCGTCACACACAGCGCCAGCTGCACACCTGAATCAGAGCAACGAAATTCTTGCAATCTTCATCGTCCAAACCACTGAGATATCATCCATCTGTGGGCTGAACCCCCATCTCCCTCTTGTACCAGCTTTCGCTGTCGCAAGAATGCGTCGTGTCTAACCAACGATCAAAACTGCAGAAACCCTGGCTCCTACATTTTATCAAATCGGTACACGCGACCTCCCCGTGGTTCATCAGCAATCATGGCTTCCTTCCGCGGTGGTATATCCAAACATGATCACACCTCTTCAGGTAAAGTTTGTCGCATGAGCCGGTGCCCATTCCGCTTGTTGCTCTTTCCTCTTCACACCCCGGACTCTCCCTGTGCGACGAGTAGACCTTGTTCCTCTTGTTCGCTCATGAAGAGGGAGGGATAAGGCGGTGGCTGAGAGACGGAGTCAACAGCGGAGTGCGGCTGAGAATATACGGCCCTGAACTTGATCTGGATAATACCAGCGAAAGGATCATGCTATCCCCCCCCCTTGACCGTTGCGGTTCACATTCCTAACTTGTGTAGATCCATCATGAGTCCCCCGGCTGCCATTTCTCCCCCTCGGCAGATTGCTGAGCTGGCGAAGCCAAACCCTACCAAGGCCGCCGTCCTGGGCGGCACGCAGACGCAGACCATTGAGGAGATGATGGGCCAGTGGGACAACTTCAAGTTCGCGCCGATTCGTGAGAGTCAAGTCTCTCGGGCCATGACGCGTCGCTACTTCCAGGACCTGGATACGTATGCCGAGTCTGACATTGTCATCATCGGCGCCGGGTCCTGCGGGCTCAGCGCCGCCTATGTCCTGGGCAAGCACCGACCCGACCTCAAGATCTGCATCATCGAGGCTTCCGTTTCGCCCGGTGGCGGCGCCTGGCTGGGCGGTCAGCTCTTCTCCGCCATGGTGATGCGCAAGCCCGCCGACGCGTTTCTCCGCGAGATTGGTGTCCCGTACGAAGATGAGGGCAACTACGTCGTCGTCAAGCACGCTGCCTTGTTTACCTCGACCATCATGTCCAAGGTTCTCTCTTTGCCCAACATCAAGATGTTCAATGCGACCTGTGTCGAGGACCTCATCACGCGGCCCTCTGAAGAAGGCGTGCGCATTGCAGGCGTCGTCACCAACTGGACCCTGGTTTCCATGCATCACGATGACCAGTCCTGCATGGACCCCAATACCATCAATGCCCCTCTGATCATCTCCACCACGGGCCACGATGGTCCCATGGGTGCGTTTTGCGTCAAGCGTCTTGTCAGCATGCAGCGAATTGAAAAGCTCGGAGGCATGCGCGGACTCGACATGAACTCGGCCGAAGACGCCATCGTCAAGAACACTCGTGAGATTGTTCCCGGTCTCATTGTCGGTGGCATGGAGCTTTCCGAGGTTGACGGAGCGAACCGCATGGGTAAGGATCAATCTTGTCTCAAATTCTTTCATAAGCTTTCGCCTGGGTAGCACGTCCACTAAATTCTTTCTCCTCTTCACATCACAGGTCCTACGTTCGGTGCCATGGCGCTCAGTGGTCTCAAGGCGGCCGAGGAAGCGCTCAAGATTTTCGACATTCGCGCCAAGCAGAATGCTGTGTAGGGAAGACACGGGCAATGAAGGAAATAAGATCAAGGAGTACACGCTGTCCTTTTCCTGTCGTCTATAGTGTTCGTATTAGGGATGTTACTCTCTTTAACCTGGTCGTACCTGATGAAAATGAGCTGGGCACTCAGACTGAAATACAATCTGCCCCGGAAATCACTCTTAGTTTCGTGTTGTTTTTCTGGGCCCTAGCCAGAGCGCCTCAAGATCGTGCCCAGCTGCATGTTGCTTGTGCCGAGCTCATCTCGGCATGACTTTCTGCTGCCCATTACAATGAGGTTGGCTGCGTGGCAATAAATTCTGCTAGACCTCCTTGTGCAAAAGACGCCCCAAGCGTTGGTATCTCTATAGCCCCAGTCGTGCGGTTATTCTGATTGTTTTCTATGGGAAGTTGAGCCTAATCATGTAAAGATCCCTAGAAAGAAAAAAAAATAGAAAAAAAGAATAAAGAATAAAGAATAAGGGGTGGGGG
>SRPV01000113.1:0-36993 GCA_018360135.1 Claviceps sorghi | reverse complement strand
AAAAAAAAAAAAAAAAAAAAAAAAAAAAAAAAAAAAAAAAAAAAAAAAAAAAAAAAAAAAAAAAAAAAAAAAACTCACCTGCAATTTGGGTGACGACCCTATAGCATTCTCCTTATTTATCTCGATGCCAGCGGTATAAATCTTCCAAGCATACTCGTGATTCTTTTGCAACCTTGCAACTTTGCCCAGACGAAGATATCCCTACAGCCGTGACTCGTCAGCGAAAGGAAGCAGGTCTTGAACGGATCAGGACTGCCTACGTCTGGAAGTCGAGGAGCCAATTCCAGAATCCACTCGGCGTCTTTCATAGCGCGGTCAAGTTTACCCAGCGCCTCAAATGTTGCAGCTCGGAAATCCAAGGCCTGGATATGGTGTACGTTGTTGCACTTGCTGAAGGTTCTGCCAACGTCACATTTACAAGTATACATTGCTTCCTTGAAAATCGAGCCGCCTTCGGCAGCGACCTTTTCAAAGTTTTTACAGGTGCATCTCTCGCGCTTGACGCCTCTCGCGCACGAGCAACTTTTCATGACCTATTCCAAGGGAAACAATTGTCAGACCAGTAGCTCCATCAAGGGCTTGCTCGACCCAGGTGTTGCAACGGGCACTCACCTTGGTAAACAGTTCCAGCGCACGCTTGTACCTCTTTGCCGCGTAGGAGCGACGGCCAGACTCGATCAGATCAGCCATTGTGGGCTCTGCTTCGACGGCACGAGATGAAGACATCATGTCATACATGATGTAATGAAAAGATTGCGAAAGCCGGCGCATGGGACACGACGTGGTGGCATGTAGTACCTTGGCCGCGGTCGGAAATGCGGCGATACAGAACCACACAGTGCAGGTGGTTCACGCACGAGAGGTCGAATGTATCAAGCGTAATATGCAAGTATGAACATGCATAAGGAAGTATGTATGTAGGGTTAGACATAGGTAGGTAGGTATGTGTGCTTGCCCGGCCGTGTTCGCCTTCACGCCGCCGTTCAATATGCTCGGAGCACGCTCTCGCCAGAGCAGGTAGAGCGGTCCGCAGTGTCTGTCGGCTCGGCTGGTAACGTCATGCGATGTCAGACGGCAGACGGCACCGCGCGTCGAGGTACGCCTACGCGATGTGGCATCGAGTGACGAGCGACGGGTGACGAGAGGTTGGAGTCTCGAGTGCGCGAGTCCCGAGCGAGTCCCGACTCTCGACTCTCGACGACCTAAGTACCTAAGTAAGTAAGTACCTACTTTAGGTAGGTACTTTAGGTGTCTAGGTAGGTACCTAACTACCTAGGTACTTAGATACTTACCCAGACCAGACCCCACCCACCTTGTTCCTTGGGACTTCGAGTCTACAGCTCACACCACATTTTTAATCGCAGCCCGCAAAAAGCCGTACCGTTGGTCATATCTGCCTCGTATTTTGGTGTTGCCATTTCTCTAGGAATATGAGACACATTAGTCACTGCGATTTTGTCCACGGACCAAGACGTTTCTTATGTTGATTTCCCTGCAGCGTGCGGCTTAGTCGCTGACGCTCCATCGACCGATTGCGACGCCCGCTGCCGGATCGGACACAACGGCTTCTGAAACAAGGCCACATGCAGCTTATTGAGTATGCATCTCGGTCCTGTAAAGGCTCAAGGCTCAAGGCCTCCAAGGAGGCTGTGTTCCTTCGACCTCCGCCGCATGGTGCATCAACGAGCAATAAAGTAAAATAATGCCTTGTTCTTCTTTGCTTGTGAGTGGGGCCGACACGGCAGCTGCCAGCTTCTGCCAGCATCTGCCAGCATCTGCCGGCAAAGCGTCAACAAGCCAAGCTCACTCGCCGATCATTGACTGGACCCACTAGTGCGTCTCTAACGGGCAGGAACGGGCAGCTGTCTGGTCTGGTGCCGTCATTTTTCATCTCTCTCAAGACTGAAGCTACTAGCTAAGACAAGCTGCCGACATTCAGAGCCGCCCACCATCGCGGTTTTGTGTCCATCTTACTTGCCTCGGCCTTCCTTTCTTTCTCGGTCGATGCTTCCTTGCAAGACATGCTGATTCTCGTCCTCTAAGACTGTGGGCGCGTCCAACACGATGGCCAGACCCCGTGGAGAAAGTAGCTGGGTGGCCTACCTCGAAGAATCAACGCGCAACGCATCCGATCTCGAGCGTCGCATCAACGTCCTCGACCTCTACCGAGAAGCCGTGACTGCGGAACCTGGCAGCCTACGCCTTTGGCTATCCTACTGCAACTTCTCCCAGGGTCTCTGGGAAAGTAGCAATTCTCACGATGCTGGGTGGTCCGAGGACGACCGGATAATGGGTCAGGAGCTCTTCCCCTTTGATGTAATC
The DNA here is from genome assembly GCA_018360135.1 of Claviceps sorghi. Taxonomy (NCBI): domain Eukaryota; kingdom Fungi; phylum Ascomycota; class Sordariomycetes; order Hypocreales; family Clavicipitaceae; genus Claviceps; species Claviceps sorghi. The sequence continues at coordinate 34,671 of SRPV01000113.1, read as the reverse complement.
CAGGATCTGTGGCAGCAAGGATATGAAGCCACACAATACCGTCTCAGTGATAGCCACGAGCTGTGGAATCGGTGGATTTCGGTCGAAATCGACAATTTCCAGAGAGAACAGACGCCCGGACTTCTCAGTAGGATCACTCAACTATATCGCGAGCGGCTGGCGACTCCCCACCTTACCTGGGATGAAACCTCTCAGGCGTTCTCAAGCTTCCTGTCTGAGTACAATCAAAACGAATGGGAACAAACCATGCAACAAGTCACAATAAGCAGTCAGCAGTCGAAGCGAGCCACCGAAAAGCGAGAGCCGTTTGAGCTGAAACTGAAGCAAGCAGAACGCAATGCCGATCTTCAGACGCAAAGGACCTTACTCAGAGATTACCTAGACTGGGAGGTGCGAGAAGCCAAGAGAAAACAAACAGACAGTCAACTCTCGATACACCTATGCTCCGCTTTATTTGACAGAGCTTTGACAGGCTTGTTTGCGACAGATGAGGACGCATGGCAAGAATACATCTTTTTTTTGTCTTCGTCTTCCGATGCTACATCTTTTCCGCCTCGGGGTCTCGACGCTTGCCGCAGGGCAGTGCAACATTGCCCAGCGTCAGGGCACATCTGGAGTAAATATATACTTTGCGCTGAGGAGGCGAGACTGCCGTTTGACGAAGTCGAAGCTATCAAAGACGCCGCGAATGTTGATGACCAACTATGCAAAGATGGAATGGACAGCATAATTGACGTTTATAGTGCCTGGTGTTCGTACCTGCGACGAACTGATATCATAGCGACCGGCGGCGACGCATCAAGCACCACAGAAGCTCGCATCAAATCCTGCATGGATTCGGTCATGGAAACAGGCAAAAGACTGTACGGTAAAGATTTTCTCGGTGATCCAAAATACCGGTTAGAAAGGATCTACATACAGTATTTAACGGAAAAAAAAGCTGCACCCCACGAGGCAAGGTCTATTTGGGAGAAGCTTGAACGAAACGCTATTTACGCCGACAGCTACGATTTCTGGTTCACCCGATATACCTGGGAAATGTTGGTTTTTGGCTCTGAAAATCCCTCCACTCTCGGCTGTTATAGTCCCTCGATGGCCACAGCAACTCTATCTACCGCTGCAAGACGCAAGTCTATCGACTGGCCCGAGAGGATACTCGAGGTGTACTCACAGCATTGCAGCCTCTATGAGACGCCAGAAGTGATACGTCGGGCCGATGACTTTGTGCATCAGACACAGAAGGCCGTCGCACGTCGGCGACAGCGGGAGGAGGAGGCGCAGGCTGCGCAATATGCTGCTTATTATGAAGCACAGGCTCAGGCCCAGGCTCAGGCCCAAGCCGAAGTCCAGCCTCCGGAGCAGCCTGGTGCGGAAGCGGATTCCTCGCCAAGCAGCTCGAAAAGAAAGCGGGAGACCCCTGCCGATGCACTACAAGTCGATGAGCAAAGCGTCAGCAAGCGTCAGCGAAACAGCAGCGAGGCTTTCTATGACGTATCCGCCATCGAATTACCGAGACGCGACAGGGAGAATTCAACCATTCTCGTCACCAACCTGCCCTATGAGGCAACACAAACCGAGACCCGCAAATATTTTAGGCCGTACGGTCATATCAACAACATAACGGCCTTCCATAAAGACGAGGAAAATAAGTCTACGACGGCACTGATCGAATACCGCTCGGCGGAAGAAGCAGAATCTGCTCTACTCAGAGACGCCAAGTACTTTGGAGAATCGCAAATCAGCGTGCAGTCGGGCCAGGACCTGACCGTGTACGTCGCGAACTACCCGCCTGCCGCTGACGAGAAGTACATCAGAGATCTGTTCCAAGACTGCGGTCAGATCTTGAGCATTCGTTGGCCCAGCCTCAAGGTCAACACGCACCGCCGCTTTTGCTATGTCTCATTCGTTGACAGAGAAGCGTCCGCGAAAGCCGTCGCCAAAGAAGGCAAGCTCCTGGACGGGAAATTTAGGCTTCTTGCCAAGTACTCTAACCCGAGTCGCAAGAAGAACCGGGAAGGTGCTGTCGCCGAAGGGCGTGAAGTTCACATTAGCAATTTGGATCAGGCTGCCTCGGAGGCCGAGATTGTCGATGTGTTTGGCAAGTTTGGCAAGGTACAGAGGGTGAATATTCCCCAGACCATGGCCGGTCGAAATCGCGGCTTCGCCTTCCTGGAGTTTGAAACCAAGCAGCAAGCTTCCAAGGCCGTTGAAGAGCTCAACAATGCGAAGTTCCGGTCTCAGATCCTCAAGGTGCAGATCTCGAAGGAAAACAAGGTCAAACCCACAGCCAAGTCATCGGACTTTCAGCGTCTGTCCGCCTCGCCAGATCCCGACTCGGTCAGCGACGAGGAAGACGGTGCGGCAACGAAGGATGCGGCGCAACGCCACGACACATCATCCCCGTCCGATATCGCAGCCCGCACCATTGCTGTCATGGGTCTCCCTGATACCGTCAACGACGCTCGCGTCCGGGCCCTCGTCGAACCGCTAGGGTCCATCGTCAAGCTCATCCACCAGCCCGGCCACGGCGGCGCAATCATTGAATTCGCTGATGTAACAGCCGCGGGCAATGCAGCCCTCCGTCTCAACAGCATGGAGTACGAAGGTCACACGCTACGCACAGGGACCCCGGATGAGCTCCGACGACATCGAGCCGATAATAAGGCCCCCCCCAGCAAAGACAAGACGAGGACAGACCAGAAGCTTGAGAAACCAAAGGCCGGCTTCATGCCTCCTCCGCGGACAATCCATCGTCCTACACAGCGCAGGTCTGGCCCAAAAATGCTGTTGGGGCTGGCTCCGAGAAAACCCGCCTCGTCCACAGGGCCCGACGCAGCCGAGAAGGCAACACCAACCGCATCGAAAAGTAATGCCGATTTCAAGGCCATGTTCCTGCGGGGTAAAAAGGATCAAGAACCGTAGTATACCAGACTCGTTTCTTTCTTTCTTTCTTTTTCTTTTCTCCGCTAAAAGGGGGGAAGAGGCAGAAAATCATGTAGTCTATTTCCGAGAATGAGAAGCCAGGTAAGGGACCTCGTGTAGAATTTTATTGCAAGGATGACCTTTCAACGGTAGCTCGGTGGTTTGCCGAGTAATGGCATTGATTTTATAGCCACCTGCGATACCCAGACAGTGGAGAAATAAAATAAAAAAAAGTCAACGCCCCGTACACTTTCACCGCATAAACGCCGTATTTATTTCATTACCATGTTCATCTATCCCCTATGTCCCGTCGTCCCGCACAGAATGCAGTGTCGAATTTGGAAACAACTTTTTTCTATTCCTTCCTTTTCTTAATACCCCCCCCCCCCCCCCCCCTCATGGAGCATGCGTCTCGCGGAATCATGCTTTTCCCATGGCGACGGAGACACCCATCTTGCCTTCGCTGGCCTGGTCGGGGGTGAATAGCTTCTGCCATACTTCCAGCCACTTTTCCTGCTGGGCGGTGGGCAGTTTCCCGGGTTGTTTGAACGAACGCGTGAGTAGTTCGCGGAGGCGCGTGCGCAGGACTTTGACGACGAGCATGGTTTTCCAGTCTGGAAGTGCGAAACGGCCTCTGTTGCCATCCAAGACGATGACGCCGGAAAACATCTGCGATGGGTATCGTGAGTATGAGAGGGAAGGAGATGGGGGGGGGTTGATGCAGCAGAGACTCACATCACAGCGAACGTCACCGCAGAGCAGGGCGATGGCAAAGGGTTCCACGGCTGTAGTTTCGTGGGCGTGGTAGACTCTGGTGTTGGATGTTAATGGTTTTAATCGACCGCATCTTGTGAGAGGAGAGGGCTTTGGAAGTGAAAATGGGTGGGAAGAAAACGGATGGAAAGGAAGTCCACGGTGGGAGAAATGGGTGGTGCTTGTGTTGCTACTTACGTCTTTGACTGCATAATGTGATAATATGATAGCCACTTAGAATCTAGAAATCCTCTATTCACTGACGTCGGGTGCAAGCTGATAGATTGGTTGTTGCCAATATTTCGAAGGCCTTTTGCTCCGGGAGTATCTCTCACGAGTAATTTTGGATAAAAACTCCATGCAATTACCGACGCGGAAATCAGGTCGTTGTCCGAGTTGATGTTGACTCGGCTCGGAACTTCGTAGAAATTTTGCTGTCGTCGTCGACCTTGGGCAAATCGGAGCCGGGAAAGCGCGCGGCGCTCTTCCTCTGTCAATGAGAGGAATCCTGAGTCTGCCAAGGAAACGAGGAGCTGGCCTTTGAGGTCTTCAATATTGGCCAAGGTCTGTTGGCTGAGGAAGTTCTTGCGACAGAATTGAAATTCCTTGCCGAGGCCGCTGTTTGCCTGGCAGACCCGTTTCCAAGAAGAGTAGGCGTTGTAGATGGTGAGAAGATCGGAGTCGCCGCGGCGAAATAACATTCTTGCGTTATCTGCCTGAGCGCGCTGGCCGAAGGGGGCAGAGAAGGGGGATTTGGATGATAGGATTGCTGCTACGGTAATGGCCATGTCAAGGCATTTGAATACGGTGCCAAAAAGGATGAGTTTACCCAGGAAAACATCTAACGGTAACCTCGCCAGTTGATGTCCCAAGGGCGTGAGCTCCTCGGCTGGCGTCAAGGCACGAACGTCGACCAGTGCATCGATGGCACGGCGGATGTTCTTGGTAGATGGTGCATCAAGAGCGTCGCTCAGAGTCTCCTCGATGCCGCCAATCTTGCAGATCTTGACGCGGATGGCCAAATCCTGGAGGGAAAGCCGCAACATCTCAGGCGTCTGTTGGTCGCTCATGATGTTGTCATGTCGGTCTTTGGTGAACATGTGGAAGCAAAGGCCGTTTTGGACGCGGCCAGCACGGCCGCGTCTTTGCTTCGCATTGGCGCGCGAAATAAAGGTGTCGATGAGCCGAGACAGTTGTTTCTTCTCATCAAATCGCATTTCACGGTGCTTTCCTGTGTCGATCACACAGGTGACGTCGGGAATCGTGATACCTGTTTCGGCAATGTTGGTGGCCAAGACGATCTTACGCATTCCCGGGGGAGGTACGAGAAAGGCTGATTCTTGGTCTTCGGTTGCGATGGTAGAATGCAAAGGATACACGAGCCAGTCTCTGGCGAAGCGAGGATCCCCAAGGAGCATATCATTCAAGGTGCGGATTTCCGCTATACCGGGCAAAAACACGAGGATGGCCTTGCTGTAGAACTGAAGAGCCTCGTCCGATGCTATACGTACCATCAATTGCAAGATGAGGTCGAAATCAATCCGGTACTCGTCGATTTGGGCCAAGGTATTTCTGGTCTGAGCAGAATACGCGCCAAGACTCGAGGGCATTTCAGTCTTCTGCCCGTTACTGCTTTCCCCTTCTGCCACATCATCGTCCAGGTCGATCATTTTTTCTTCATGGGAATCGCTTGGCCGGTAACCTGTCAACTCCACGGCATCTTCCAGATACCGCACGTCAACCGGAAACGTTCGTCCTGGGACGTTGAGAATCGGAGCACCCCCGAGGTAGTTGGAAAATCGCTCAGCATCAACTGTGGCAGACATGAGAACGACCTTGAGGTCTTTTCTTCGTATCAAAAGCTTTTTCAAGACAATGAGAAGGAAGTCGCTATCGATGGACCGCTCATGTACTTCATCAAGCACCAAGTGAGTAACTTCACGCAAGTCGTTGGACCCTTCCAACATACGCATGACGATACCAGTCGTAGCAAAGACTAGTCTCGTTTCTCTTGAGGTGTTGGCTTCGAGTCGAATAGAGTAGCCCACGAGCGACCTATTTGTTCCCAAGTCGCCCTTGTTCTCACCAAGCTCTTCACTTACACGTTTTGCCAGAGAAATGGCTGAAATTCGGCGAGGTTCCGTGCAGTAGATCTTGCAATGTTTTCCTTGCAAAAGTTCGTGCTCCAACAAGAAAGAAGGCACTTGAGTACTCTTTCCGCATCCAGTTTCACCGCACACAATCACCACTTGGTTGTCGTCCACGGCTTTCAACACTTGCGATCGAAACTGCCACATGGGCAGCTGCATGCGGAACTGAAGCATGGCCTGGAAGTTGTTGGTGCTGGCCTTGTCAGCCCATGTCCTCTTAAGTGCCTCGGAATTGGCAGCAGCGTTCATTTTTGAACGATCCTGTGATGCAATATCGGCAGTTTCCGATGATGTCTTGTTTCCACCGCGGCCTCGGAATGCGATGACACCGTCTTCGAGCTCTTGGTCTTGCCTTTGGCGGACCAAAGTCCGCAGAGACCGCACAGATTCACGATCTTGGCTGTCCAGGTGATTCTTCTTTGCCTCTGCCATTTCAGCCCAAAGATCTTTCCATACTGGTGGCAGGCGAAGATTCACTTTTTCATCTTTCGGGCTGTTACTGAATATAAAAAAGAGTGCGGCTGTGCTGATGTAAGCTTCAGACTGCTTTGCGTCAGTCGTGGCTACACCAATCATGGTCAAATTAAAATACGTGGGATCGGCCTGCACTGTCACTTCCGAGGATACTAAAGGTTGTGGAGCTTCCTGGGCCTTCTTCCACTCAATCTCGAGGGCGTGACGGCTCGCCCACGTAGCCTCGGATACAACTGTAAATTTGAATTTGACGGAAGCGTCCCTGGACGAGAAGTGGTTAGTACGCGAGAATCTTGCTCGTAAGCACGGGAATTGCAATACCATACCTCGACCGACACGCCTCTTCCAATACCCTCCTAGGACTAACCCCTGTCCACTTGCCAAAATCGCGAACAAGTAACTTGGCTCCATTTGCAGAATTAATGACAGTCCGGCTCTCGCCAGTGTCTGGATCGACCTCGTTTTGTGGAAGTGATGCGAATAGGCCACCTATGAAGTCGTCATCGTTTTCGTCATCTTGTTGAGACAGGATGTCTGCCGCGATTCGTTCAGCTTCCTCATTCACATCGTCTGCTTGAGGCTTAGGGTGAGCCTCTGCCTGTGCAGCTTCGTTTTGTTCTCGTGCCTTAGCATGGGCTTCCTTTTTTGCAGCAGCTAGCTGCCTTTCAATAATAACTCTCTCAGATCTCCATTTTTGCTCGGCGCTATATTTGTCAAACAAGACATCATTTTCGATTTTTGATATCTTGGCCTCGAGCTTGGCAATCTCCATTGACAAATCGCCATTTGCGTCGCTCGCCTTACCATTATGATTGAGCTCCAGCAGCTGCGCTTTTGCGAGAATGTATTCTGGCTCCAAATCATCGGGTTCTATGTCATCATCGTAGGTCACAAGCAGTTTTTTCTTCTGTGATGCAGATTTGCTTCCTCGCGTGGACGCTCTACTCTTGCTAGAGTTTGATGATGGCTTGGGGGTGCTAGATCGGGAAATATTGGGAGTATCTGTTGGGGTATCTGGCAACAGCAGTTAATTTTTTGGACGGGAAAGGGGCGAGTGCCACTGCCAAAGGGTTTTTTTTACCTTTGAGTAAAGATTTGCCCTTGAATTCATAAGGGGGAAGTTCGTGGGCGGAACATTCTCGGGCGAGCCATTCCAATGCTTCATCCAAACCCCAAACCGAGTCTCTTGAGGCAGAAGATACGTTGGGGGCAATGTCCAATATGTGTTTCAGAGCAGCCTCAACCTTTACCTCGGGAAATGCAGCGGCAGACAGGGTCTGGCGAAGTGTCCATAGGCGTACGATCATGTCCTCCTCGGAAGGCAACTTTCCTGGACCAACATGCTCAGACGACACGTTGGAGGCCGAGAATCGAGTTTCGGCCTTGATAAGATCGAGGATGTAGTCGACCATATCAGGTGGCAACCATTTCGGCGCATTGATTGTGTCAGCCTGACCACGGAGGAGGCGACGATCGGTGTCCAACCGGGTTCGTTGTCTCTGCGCATCACGTTTTGTCTTGAGGGCATGTTTCTCGACCAGGAGCTGGAGCTCGGATTCCTCCAGCTGCCTCTCAAACTCCTCTGGGCTCAATGGGTGCTCCTGCTGGGATTTCTGGCCCGCAGCATCACCAGGGGCGGCCTCGGTGGATGACGGGGCATTTTCTGACGATGGAGGGGCACCGTCAAGCGTCTTGGAGCTTCGAGGTGACGGCTTTGACTCCGGCTCCGAGACTTCGGGCCGGGGTTTCGAGGCAATTGAGGTGGTAGCAAAGCCACGGGCCGGATTAGCGGCGGGCTTCTTTTTCTTGGCCATTCCCGCGGGCCGGGCGCTTGTGAGGGGAGCAACGAAGCAAACAAGGCAAGCAAACGTCGGTTGGCGAGTTTTGGAGTTGAAGAGTCTGGCCCTGGCTGAGTGGAAACATGAACCAACCGCCTGCGTTGGTGGTCCGGCGTCTGGTGTCTGGTTTAGTGCTGGGTGCTGGTGTCTGGATTCTGGCTTCCGGCTTCCGGGCTCTGGGCTCTGAGCTCTGGGTTCTGGGTTCTGGATTCTGGTGCCTGGTGCCTGGTGTCTGGATTCTGGGTTCTGGGTTCTGGGTTCTGGTTTCGGGATTCTAAATTCTGCACGCGGTCCAGAGTTCCGGCAGTAGCACCCCGTCAGTGGCTTGAAACGTTGACAGACCACATGCAGTGAACCAGACCAGACCCGACCAGACCAGACCAGACCAGACCAGACCACATCAGACGGCACTGGATGAATTGACGAGCCACCAAAACCAACTGAAATGGTTCGCGGAACTGCCGCCCCAGATGCTCGCTCTGACTCATGCCGGCGTGATGTGGGTTTCTGCTACCATGTCGATTGGATCACCTGGCGTCAAGACAACATGGGAGCGGGCGGTGAGGGGGGAAGAGGGGCAGCAACACCTCCGGCCGTATTTTGCCAATGTGCAGCCCCCACCAGACCGGTTGTCGGTTGATGCCAGGCAGAGGCGGGGCTGGCACCAGACTCAACTGCCCCGATGCTTCTACGTGGGGTCAGTTGCATCCGGTCTGGTCTGCCAGGGCTGCTCTGGTCTGCCCTGCTCTGGTGCGCTCCGGCGGGAGGTCCAGCTGCGTGCACCCACTGGAAGCAATGCCAGTGCTGCTGGTGCACCCGCCAGACCGCATTTGATGTGTTCGTGCAGCCACCAGACCAGACAGACCTCCAAAATACATACAGTCAGCCAAAGCTCTTCTTTTCTTCTTTTTTTGACTCGAGCTGTCGCGAGCATCGAAACATACCACGCCTCCATCACCGGCCCTTAGCCTCGACGCTCGACGTTCGACGCCTACATCACCGTCTATCCCTACCTTCGACTCCCCTGTTCAGGCCTTTTCGTTGTCGTCCCGTCTGCTTGGCTCGACCAAGTTCAGGCGCAAGCCAAGATCGACAGGACTTCGTGGCCCCCAATGATTTCGTCGTCATATCCGCCCCTTCCCTAGCTTCTCGACATGTCTGAAGAGCTGGCTGGTGCCAATGGCCCAGCAAATGCGTCAATGGCGCTCGATCTTGCCGCTACTGCGCAGGCGCTGAGCTTGTCATCCACGTCCGCTCGCATCGCCCAGCTGCACCAAGTTGACGAAGCTATTCGGCGCAAAGGTAGCTTGTTTCTCTGTCCTCGTCACTGCCAACTCAATTTACAACTGACCGCTTGTATAGCCGTGGACGAATCAACCACCTCGGAGGTCCTGAAGCTGCTTTTCGCCACCCACGCGTTTTACCGCGACCGAGATTCGAGGCTGGCGGTGCAGAAATGCATAATAAGTGCTATCAAAACCGGCGCCACCACCGAGACCTTGCTTCCGCTAGCGAGGGCTATGCGGTGCGAGACACAGAAGCCAGGAATTGCAAAGTCAAACGCGTTCGTCTTGACCGAGTGGTGTAGTTTGCTCATGCAGCACGTTAGCCACGAGGTTTGGGAACAGCTTGGCAATGAAGTCCTACTTGCCTGTGCAGATGCCGTGGAAAAGAGCTCACAATCTGGCTGTAGAAGTGGGCTTACCCGCTCGGCCATTGGTGTGACGAGGCGTGGGTTGCGAAGGCTGCTCTCATCACCAGACACTCGAGAACACCGTCTCTCAATGGCTGTGACAACCTTGACCACCAAGGGTAGTCACCCAACGGCCAAAAATGCCGTCATTCTTGGCATCATTGCCGGAGTTTCCGCTCGCCAAGTAGCCTTGAAGCCCCTATTGGAAGCGCTGAAGCCCAGGTTTTATGAATTTTATTCTCGAGAAATCGTCGGTGCGCGAAATGCATTACCAGAGCATGTATCTTCCGGGCTGGCTGATTTCTTCAATACCTTTGCCACGATTGAAGATGTGGAGACAAGTTTAGTTCCTGCCATCGAGAAGGGTCTCTTGCGAGCCCCAGAGGTTGTACTTGCTGGTGTCTTGAAGCCGTTCGTGTCATCCCTACCAGCCGACTTTGACCTGTCGACAACTCTGCACAGCAAGCTTTTGAAGCCTCTCCTCTTGAATATCAAATCCAGCAACCCCATCATTCGCAGCGGCGCTATTTCAGCATTCCGTGCCATTGTTGTCAAGTGCAGTAATTTACAGGTTTTAGAGCACGTTGTGGACGAAATTGCTACGCCTCTAGCCACGGGGAAACTTCCAGCTGCTGAGCACAAGATCTTGTACTCGGAAATGTTGCAATGCACCCCGCTGTCGACGCAGAGCGCTGCAAATGTCCTAACGTCTCTGTCAACGGTCTCGGCCAAGGAAGGCAATGAATCAGCCCTTGCTGCAGAGACGTCAGCACTGGCTCATGCCGCCATCATGACGCTGAAGGAAGGAGGAGACCTCCCCAAGCCCGTGGTTGATGCGGTTTCAAAGGGTCTTGCGGAGAAAAAGCCCGCTTCCAGAAGGCTGTGGTTGCTTCGCACTGGTGCCATACTCCGATCTTGTGAAGCCATTACTGCAACGAGTGGTCTAACAGCTTTCGCTGATGCCGTTACGCCCAAGCTGATTGCAAACCTTCAGGAAGTCATTGCCAATGCTGCAACAGCTGCGCAGAACGGTCTCGTTGTCGGTGCCTATGTTCTGACGGCATTGAGTCCAGCCATGATGCAACAGTTTCCCGATTCTTCTACTAGCGCAGCTTTGTCCAAAGCGTCCATCCCAAGTCTTGCACTTTCTTTGGCAGCAAAGCAGTCTTTTCTGCTAAATCCTCGCGTTTACAGTAAAGTCACCGCCGAGGAAGATCTGCAATGGCTCTCCCAAGCATTGTTTTCCTCGGCACAGACTTTCGATAACGAATCGAATGCAGACGTAACTCTCGCATGGGCAGAAGCATATATTTATCTCATAAGTACTCCCTCTGTGACCCCAAAGATTCAGCAGGAAGCAGTTCGGTCGGTGTCGAGGCTGTACGTAAAACAGCCGGAGGTAATATCTGGATTCATTACGAATGGGCTGTGGAATCACTTCAAATTTGGTGATGCGAAAGACAAGGATGTCAGGATTGTTGAGTCGAACCTCATTCATGTTTTGCGCTCAATATGCTTAGATGCACAAGAGATTTCTGGCCTCGGCGGAAGCATTTCTCCTGACGTTCTGGAATCCCAAGCGTGTGCTATCTTAGTCCTCTCGAGACCAGAGCTTATCCCTCGTTCAAGCTGGATAGATATCTGTCTTCGAATGGGTGTTGATCCCGGCGCCCTCGCCAAAAAGCATCTGGACCGACTTTTGCAAGAAATTGACTCGAGGACATCTTTTGACCAGAAGGCAAGTTTGGCCCTACAATCAGCTATCAAGGCGCCCTTTGTGCTGACATGCCCTCCTAGGTCGACACAATCCAACAAGCTGCTTATAATTCTGCAGCTGAACTGGCGTTTGTTGCTCCCGAGGTGGTCATTCCACGACTTATTGAGCTCATCGGACGTGATCTCGACCCCACGCAGCTCCAGAACATCGGTCCTATGGAAGCTGCAATCTACAGAACCCCAGAGGGAACATGTTTCGTCGACGTCTTGGCTAAAAAGGGCCAGAATAATGCGCCAAACAAGAACACCAAAGATTATGATATTTTGAAATGGGAGGAGGAGCTGAGGAGTCAGCTTCAGCAAAAGAAAGGTCAGCAGCGCAAGTTGACTTCTGAGGAGACATCCAAGGTCAATGAACAACTCAGAAAGGAGTCTGATATCAGAAAGTCAATTCGAAGGGTTGAGGCCAAGTTGCTTCGTGGAATTGGCATTATCAAGTCTCTGGTCATCGGGCCACCAACTGATGCCACCTTGTGGCTAGGTTCTGCTGTGGGTTTCATTCTGGCCGTCATCGATGCCGGTGCTGGGCTCATTATCGGTGACATTGCTCCGCTAGCCTACACTCTATGCTCAGAGAAGGTGTCGTCACGCTTGGGACCAATTCGTCAATTCATAGGCGTGGCCACCTTGCGTCTGCGAAATATCACGCTAGCTGAGAACTTTGATGAGGAAAGGCTGGAAGACCTCATTACTCGGGTTCTCTACCGCCTGCGCTTCGCCGGTGAACAACGTCCATTTGATGCTGTTTCACTTATCTATATTTTGCCCCTCGTGTTGGATGTGCTGCGAAAGGGTGGTGTTGGAGAAGATGCCGATGACAGGGACGCGCAGCTGGTTCTAGCCGTGGAATTCCTCTCCCTCCACACTGATGTTTGCGCCGACGAAGCTGTACCGCGAGAAGAGCTTCTCACTATCCTCATACAGTCTTTGCAACAATATGCTCAGCACTATAAGCTGATCAAGGACTGTTTCGCTGACACCTGCCGCTGCATCGCCCCCAACATGACCCGAGCCGAGATGACTTTGCTGGCAAAGGGCGTCATAGTACCGCAGTCTAGTGTCAGATCGAGCGTCCTCCAATCAATAAGCTCCGAGGTTGATATGACTGAGCTCGGCTATTCGGACGAGATCTGGCTAGCGTGTCACGATGACGAACAAGAAAACCGGGAGCTCGGAGCAGAAATTTGGGAAGAAAGCGCGTTCACCGTGGATTCTGCCGTTCCTATGAGGATGCTACCATACTTGGAGAGCAAAGACGGCCAACTTCGGAGAGCAGCCTCTCGCTCTCTAGCAGAGGCTGTTCAAAAGCACATCAGTACTTTGACCGATGTTATTCCCCGGCTGCAATCCATGTACGCCGAACTGGCGAAACCCAAAATTCAACAGCTGGACGAATTTGGAATGCCGAAAAAGATGGATTTGTCCGATCCTTGGGAAGCACGTCAGGGCATCGGGTCGGCTTTCAAAGAACTCACTCCAGTTCTGGACAGCAAGCAAATTGATGAACTTTTCAGTTTCCTTATCGAGTCGGGTCCTCTGGGAGACAAGAGTGACAACGTTAGAAGAGAGATGCTAGATGCGGCAATCGCAGCGACTGAAACTCATGGCAAGAGCATGATTGATGCGCTGATGAACAAGTTTGAAAAGACCTTGGAGCAGCCTGACAAGAACAGTACTGTTGCCGATCGTGTCAACGAAGCTGTCATCATCATGTATGGTGCCCTGGCTCGGCACCTTGCTCCCGGAGACTCGAAGATTCCTGTCGTCATTGAACGACTCCTTACCACCTTAAGCACCCCCTCCGAGACCGTGCAATTTGCTATCGCGGAGTGCCTGCCGCCTCTTGTCAGAGCTTGCTCGGACAAGTCTTCCAAGTACTTCGACCGGGTAATGGAAGAATTGCTCAATTCTAAGAAGTATGCTATCCAGCGCGGAGCTGCCTACGGGTTGGCAGGCTTGGTCCTCGGAAGAGGTATTGCGTCGCTCCGCGAATATCGCATCCTGTCCTCACTCAAGAGCGCTATGGATAACAAAAAAGAGGCTCATCAGCGCGAAGCTGCGTTGTTAGCATTCGAACTTCTATCGACCGTGCTTGGCCGCCTCTTCGAGCCATACGTGCTCCAAATTGTCCCTCAACTTCTCAACGGGTTCGGCGATAGTAATGGTGATGTTCGAGACGCCTGTCTTGCGGCTGCAAAGGCTTGTTTCGGTCACCTGAGTTCTTATGGCGTGAAGCAAATCATGCCGACCCTACTCAATGGGCTGGACGACCAGCAGTGGCGTAGTAAGCGCGGTGCCTGCGAGCTGCTCGGTGCGATGGCGTACTTGGATCCCAATCAGCTAGCTGACAGCTTGCCCGCCATCATCCCACCTCTGACGGGAGTTCTGAACGATAGTCACAAGGAGGTTCGAGCCGCAGCAAATCGGAGTCTGAAGCGCTTCGGTGAGGTCATCAACAATCCCGAGATTAAGAGCCTAGTCGGCGTCCTTCTTAAAGCTCTCAGCGACCCTACCAAATACACAGATGAGGCACTGGATTCTCTGATAAAGGTACAATTCGTCCACTATCTTGACGCACCGTCTCTGGCTCTCGTTACACGAATCCTCCAGCGTGGTCTGGACGACCGTTCCAACACCAAACGAAAAGCTGCTCAAGTCATTGGCAGTTTGGCCCATTTGACGGAGAAGAAGGATATCATCACCCATCTCCCGATCCTCATCGCTGGCCTGAAAATAGCCGCCGTGGATCCCGTCCCTACTACTCGTGCCACGGCATCAAGAGCCTTGGGGTCCCTCGTGGAGAAGTTGGGCGAGGATGCTATGCCTGATCTCATCCCTGGCCTAATGCAAACGCTGAAATCAGACACGGGTGCCGGAGATCGCCTGGGATCTGCCCAGGCTCTCAGCGAGGTTCTCGCTGGATTGGGAACAACCAGATTAGAGGAAACGCTACCGACTATTTTGCAAAATGTCGAGTCGTCAAAGCCAGCCGTTCGAGAAGGTTTCATGTCACTATTTATCTTCCTGCCTGTGTGTTTTGGCAACAGCTTCTCCAACTACCTGGGTCGTATCGTGCCTCCTATCCTAGCAGGATTGGCCGACGACATCGAGTCCATTCGAGAAACCGCACTTCGGGCTGGAAGATTACTTGTCAAGAACTTCGCCGTGCGGGCTGTTGATCTGTTGTTGCCTGAGCTTGAACGCGGCTTGGCAGATGACAGCTATAGGATTCGTCTCAGCTCTGTTGAACTTGTTGGAGACTTGTTGTTTAACCTCACGGGCGTCAAGGCCAATGCCGAGGGCGAGGATGAGGAGGCAGACGAAGAGGCTGTCAAGGAGGCCGGCGCGTCTCTCAAGGAAGTCCTGGGCGAAGAGAAGCGGAACAAGATTCTATCAGCACTGTACGTCTGTCGCTGTGATACCGCGGGAACCGTGCGTGCTGCGGCGGTTGCTGTCTGGAAGGTGCTTGTGCACAGTCCTCGAATCCTCAAGGAACTGGTTCCCACTCTCACTCACCTTCTGATCAGGCGTCTGGGAAGTTCCAACATGGAGCACAAGGTCATCGCCAGCAATGCTCTTGGAGAGCTCATTCGCAAGGCCGGAGACGGAGTGCTTTCAAGTTTGCTTCCCACGCTGGACGAAGGCTTGCAGACTTCGACAGACTCGGACGCCAAGCAAGGTATATGCCTGGCCCTCCGAGAGCTCATATCGTCCGCCTCTCCCGAGGCTTTGGAAGATCATGAGAAGACGCTTATCTCTGTCGTCCGGACCGCATTGACAGACTCGGACGAGGAGGTCCGAGAGGCTGCCGCGGAAGCCTTCGACTCGCTTCAGCAGATTCTTGGCAAGAGGGCCGTCGATCAAGTTCTACCATTCCTCCTCAATCTCCTTCGCTCCGAGAATGAGGCTGAAAATGCGTTATCTGCTCTGCTGACGCTCCTTACCGATACCACACGCTCCAACATTATTTTGCCCAACCTGATCCCAACTCTCACCAAGCCGCCCATCTCTGCCTTCGATGCAAAAGCACTGGCCTCTCTATCCAAGGTCGCAGGCGCTGCTATGAACCGCCGGCTGCCAGGCATTATCAACTCGCTCATGGAAAATGAGATCACTTGCGACGATGAAGGTCTTCGAGCGGATTTGGAGAGCTCGTTCGACACCGTCATCCAATCTATTGACGAATACGATGGCCTAAACACCGTGATGAATGTGCTCCTCGGACTTTTAAAACATGAAGATCATCGCCGCCGAGCTGCTACTGCTCGTCACATGAGCAATTTCTTCGCCGCGTCAACTGTTGACTACTCGCGATACAACCAGGACATCATCCGGTCGTTGCTGAACTCATTCGATGACAGCGATGTGGACGTCGTCAAGACCAGCTGGGCGGCCCTCAGTGAGTTCACCAAGAAGCTCAAGAAGGAAGAGATGGAAGCCCTTGTCGTGTCCACTAGGCAAACTCTTCTCCGTGTGGGAGTTGCCGGAGCCAATCTCCGTGGCTTCGAACTACCCAAGGGAATCAACGCGATTCTGCCCATCTTCCTCCAAGGCCTGATGAACGGTACCGCGGAACAGAGAGTACAGGCTGCTCTAGGTATTTCAGATATTGTTGACAGGACAAGCGAGGCGTCCCTGAAGCCATTCGTCACGCAAATCACTGGTCCTCTCATTCGTATTGTTTCGGAGCGTGCCACGGAGGTGAAGTCGGCTATTCTGTTGACCCTGAACAACCTCCTGGACAAGATGCCCACAGCGCTGAAACCATTCCTCCCCCAACTTCAGCGAACTTTTGCTAAATCCTTGGCGGATACCTCGAGCGACGTGCTACGAACCAGGGCTGCCAGGGCCTTGGGCACTCTGATCAAATATACCCCTCGTGTCGATCCGTTAATCGCCGAGCTGGTCACTGGATCTAAGACTGTCGACGCCGGTGTGAAGACGGCCATGCTGAAAGCTCTTTACGAAGTTATCAGCCGAGCTGGCGCGAATATGGGCGAATCCTCAAGAAACGCTGTCCTGTCTCTCATTGATATGGACACTGATGAGCGAGACGAGACCATGACTATCACGAACGCCAAGCTTTTGGGTGCTTTGATCAAGAATGTCCCACAGGAAGCGGCTACATCTTTGCTCGGGAATCGTGTCCTCACACCTCACTTCAGCAAGTCGTCTATTCTGGCCCTGAATGCGGTGCTCGTCGAATCACCGGATATGCTATTACATGGTGCTGCCGCAGATGACCTCCCCGATTTCCTATGTCAAGGCATCGCGAACAAGAGTGTAAGGGCTTTTTTTTTTTTTTTTTTTTTTTTTTTTTAGAATTTACCTGCCTTGCCTTCAATTATAATCGTATGCTGACTCGCAACGTAGACTTTTGTAGCCGACAATTGCATTCTAGCAACAGGCAAGGTTTTACTGAGGGGCCCACCCAAGAGCTTCGACAGCATCAAGAGGATTTTTGAGTCCCTTGCGGACACGATCCAACCAGGAAAGCCCACCGACTCAAGACGACTCGCATTGGTAGTCGTGCGAACTTTGAGTCGAACGAATATGGAGCTGGTTCGACCTCACGTTCCCCTTCTAGCGGGGCCCGTTTTTGCAAGTGTCAGGGATCCTGTTATCCCCGTGAAGCTTGCCGCCGAAGCCGCCTTTGTTGAGCTATTTAGTGTCGTAGAGGAAGAGAACAGGGTATTCGATAATTTCCTGGCTGGCGCTGGAGCTGACCTACCAGCCAACACGAAGAGAAGTATGACGGATTACTTCAAGAGAGTGACGACAAGGCAGGGGGCACAGGCTAGAGAAAGAAGAGAGGCAGAAGGAGGCCAGGGAGGCTTGGGTCTTTCCAACGACGAGCAAGAGGATGAAAACGAGATTTGGAGCGTTGGAAAGCTCGAATTCGCCAGCGAAACATTCTCATGAGGGTATAGATGCATGTAGACACAATTGATAGTGGCTAATATCTGACTATATATATATCCATCATATCTTTGCTTTTATTCATTATTCATTATATTTTTTTTTTTTACACTTTTTTCTTTTTACACGCATCGAATCAAAAGATTCCGGTTTGGATTGGTACAGACCCTTTGACTCTTTGGCAAACGCTACCTCTCTGATTTATGACGGCACCTTCTGAATATTGACCCAAATTCCAAAAGGGGTCGTTCGACTTCCACACTGTCCACCTCGGGAGGTCCGGACTTCCCAGTCAGAGGAACCCGAGACACAGGAGAGGCAACAGACCTTAGTTGAGTCACGTGATACGAGCTCCCGATCTCTTCGCCCTCGCCACCTGTCGATTGCATGACTCATTAGAGCCCTCGCTTAGCGCCAATTGCTTGGACCGAGTGCACGTGAACCCACAAACTCAGAAGCAGGATTGTGCGCGCCCGACAAATTTGTGGCCATTGAAACCCCCCCCTCTCAGCCCTCTGTATCCCAACCCTCACTCACCCATCGAGGACCGGCCATCACGCCCAACGACAATCAAGATGTAAGTTTACCCAGACATGCTTGGAGAAGAGAGCATGGATTGCATCAGGAGACGAAGCGATATACCGATTGGACAAAGGCGGTTTTGGGGATGAGTAGGCGGGTTGGCTTGCATGCGGACGATTGATGGTTTGAGGGATGGCTGCCGTGGTAGAAGGGAGGGTTTGCACGACATGAGTTCCAGGAGGAAAGAAACAAACGCTTGCAATGCAAAATTCGCAACAGAAACTCGCAAGGGAGATTTCAGAAAGCCTGCAAGCACGCCGAGGAAAAAGGGAAAAGAGAAAAAAAAATATCGTTATTCATCGGTCCAAGCGCTCCGAAGAGGCAACAATTTTAATTATCATTTTTTCACCTACGAATCTTGCAGGCTAACGTGTCGGCTCTCTTTTCCAAAATAGGGTCAACCTGCGAACTCAGAAGCGCCTCGCCGCGTCGGTCATTGGCTGCGGCAAGCGCAAAATCTGGCTGGACCCCAATGAGCAGAGCGAGATCTCAAACGCCAACTCGCGCCAGACGGTCCGAAAGCTGGTCGCCGATGGCCTCATCATCCGAAAGCCCGTCACCATGCACTCGCGAAGCCGTGCCCGCGAGTTGAATCTTGCCCGAAGGGAGGGTCGCCACCGTGGCTACGGTAAGAGAAAGGGTACTGCCGATGCTCGTATGCCCAGCCAGGTTCTCTGGATGCGCCGAATGCGCGTCCTCCGCCGTCTCCTCGTCAAGTACCGTGCCTCGGGCAAGATCGATAAGCACCTTTACCACGAGCTGTACCACCTGAGCAAGGGTAACACCTTCAAGCACAAGCGCGCCCTGGTTGAGCACGTACGTTTTCTATTCCCCCCCTTTTTTTTAGTTAACCCTCTATGCATTGTTTTGGTCCGAGCGCGGGGATCCAATGATATGAACGGGAGCCGCTTTTAAAAACAAGATATACGGAGGAAATTCAAAAGGCGTGCTCTTTTTTTTTTTGTCTTATTCCAAACAACCGATTTCGTATCTATGTCGAAGTCAAGACACACAGAATCAGCTAACACGCGATATTAGATCCACCGCGCCAAGGCAGAGAAGGCCCGTGAGCAGGCCATCAAGGACGAGATGGACGCCAAGCGTGCCAAGACCAAGGCCGCTCGCGAGCGCAAGTTGGAGAGAGTCAACGCCAAGAGAAATGCCCTGTTGGCGGAGGAGGAGTAAGCCGATAGACTGCAGTAATGATGCTATTGTTTCGGTCTTGAGGGGGATGCTACTGCATTCGGAGTCTACGGGTTAGGTTCTCTTTTTCACGCCCTTCTGGTTTTTCTAGTCGTACCGGCGGGGCTTCTCGCATGTAGCATTTGAGAAGAAATAAAAAAAAACGGAATCACGATGCCTACGGAAATGATTGGGTACCGGCATGAAGGGTTGTGGGATATGTTTATGTTGTCATGGGAATGTCAAATGGCTGTCATGACAATTTGGTTTTGCACAAACTTTTTTGAGAACGCTCCTCTGATGGAGCTGGACAAACGGGGGGGTTTTACTCCAACGCTCAACGATTCGGGCTCGTAGAATTCAGCAAAGCAACGGCACACTTGAGCCATGAATTGTGATTCAACTTCTTACCATCGAACCTATTCGCGTGCGTCATACACGGGGACCACCCCAAGACAACCAGCTTTGAAACCAAGCACTGGCAGCCTCGTGGGCAGAACCGAGCCTAGGTCTCAACCACACACAAGAAGTGCCAAACAAACCACACTGCCCGTTCAAACCAAGTCCAAGCCGTCCGTTCAGCGCAGCCAACCTCATCAATCCCCCCCTCCCGAGAAAAAGAAAAAAAAAAGCCCAAAATGATTCAAAAGATGCAGTAAAGTCAACCTCAATGGATCAGATCCTTCACATTGCCCCGAAAAAAAAGGTGGTGAGTTGTGCGCCGGAGCATATCAGCATGACCCCGTGGACGACCCCATTCGGTAAAGAAGGGTGTCGCTCCGGAGTCGCGATGTGCCAAGCAGGTCTCGTCACGCCCATGTATAGTTGATGAGGAAGGAAAAGAGGAAGAGACAAGTGTGGCGAGGATTCGTGGCAACAAAAGGTCGGCAGAGTGGGGAACAGGCCCTGAGGAGGCGGAAAAACCAAAATTGCGGACGGCACCTGCTTGCATCACGGCGCCTTTTTTTTTTTTTTTTTTTTTTTTTTTTTTTTTTTTTTTTTCTTCCCTTGGCTTGGCGCTGTTGATCAAGGCATTGGTCGTTTTGCCTACAGACGTCATTGTAGAGACGGCGAAATGGGTACTCCTCGCTGGTACAGACCGATACTGTGCCATCCGTCCAACGCAAAATGCAGTCCTACCATTCAACGCATGACAATTGAGATGAAAAGGCCTTTAAGGCGCCCTTGAGCGGCGAAGCGTTTCCGACCTGTGGCTGGAGCGGGTGCCGATGCTCATTTAGTCATTTCACCCGACCAGCTTCGACGAGGGAGTAGATAACACGAGAGTTGGTCGATGGAGTCTAGACCATACGAGTTCCCATTGACAAATCGACATTGCCGGCTGAGGACTGTACTAGCACCTTGAGCACACGAAACTCGCGGGGAGGTAAATTTTATGCGGCTCCCCATGTAAGCACAAACCATGATATAAAAAAAATCAACTTGTACCGCTTGGCTCGGGAATTCAGCAAATATTTCCTCAACTCACTCCCTCCCAAGGACCATTTTCGTGGCGTCTCTCCCTGCCACACTCTTATAGTACTTCGTCAAGTTCTCCAACTCGGCTATGGATTGACAACCATGTGTCTCCATAAGAGCATGTAAAACAGGCCATACTGCGTAATCGACAATCGATGGTCTGTCCGCATTGCTCATCAATGTTGCTTCTGCTGCGTACGTGTCCCAAACAGCCAGCTCTGACAGTAATTCGTCTGAGAGTGGTCTAGACTGACCTTGACATCGCCACAGGTCTGCCAGTTTGAGAGCTCGCTGCAGGCGGCTGAACCGCATAGCAAAGCCTGGCGCATTAGCTTGTGTGGCCAAAGTCTGGCCGTATACAGCATCCAGATACAGCATGATAGCGACATCTCCTTCAACAACAGACTTGTCCTCGTCGTTGTCCACGAATCGAATCGGGAAATCCGCGGCGGACCCTTGATGCGCAACTTTGCCATCAGATGGCGCGATACTGCCCTTGGCGTAGTTGACTCCAAGATCAGCTAGCATCAGCCAGATGCGCATGTTGGCAACCCTATCGGCACAAGCGAAGAACCGAGGGGAATTGCCGATGTGTAAAACATCGAAGCCCTTTCCGTATTGAGCGTCCCAGTCGAAGACGGACGAGTTGTTTTCGGCCCCGAAAGCCTTTAGCATTGCGATTGCTTTGGGACCTTGTCCATTGATGACGGATCTTGCGGTATCACGCGTCTTACCAGTTGCCCCTTGACCCCAGATCATCTTCTCCTTTTTGTCCAAAAAGGTGCCGATATGTCGAAATGTCAAAGAGATTCGGCCACCGCCATAAGCCGTCTCCGCGGGCGTCTTTTCCCGCTCGGCCCTTTTGTCTTGTCGAATAGAGTGAAGCCACTTCCTATTGGTCTGTAAACCCATTCGGCATAACGAGTTATGTGGCAGACGCGCTCGTTGTATCTGGCGATTTGCGCTACTCGGCGGAGAGGCGCCGGTTCGAGACGCGTCACTATCTCGTCTCTTCGTCCTTAACACCATGGTTCGCTCTGCCCCGATACTGACGTTTGCAATGTATGACCCCTTGACAACATCGATGGTCTTGTCGCTATGCTCGGAAATGTAGTCCTTGCCATCGCGATAGAACTGTATTAGTACGTGGTTCAACGTGTGACCTAGGTACTTCTCTGTTTCCGCCTTAATTGCCAGCACCATTGGCGAGAATGGCAGCAGCGGGGGGCATTCATCTGACGGATGTCGATAGACTGGCATGCTCCCATCCTGCGCTACTTCACCTTGGACAGCGACTAGACGTGGGACTTCGCCGCCTTGGTGCAACATGCGCTGCCACTGCACTTCATTCTGCAACTCTTCAAAGGCGTTCCTCTCCACATCGTGTGGTAAAACGTTCTCAATAACGTCAGTATCTCCTTCGCCGAGACACTTTTGGAGAATCGTCCCTGCCGTTGCGCTACTATCGGACGCCGGCTGCTGACTCATCATCCTTGATGATGCTTGAATTTTCGTGTGTCTGTGCTGTGATGATCTGAGTGCGTCAGCGTTGTCATCATTATGTCCTCGAATTTTGCGTTCAGAAGTGAGCGCAGCGGACTTATCTTGGTAAACCTTTGGCTCACGTGATGTGGGTTGCTTATGTGCAGCGACCGCCAAGCTCTTGTCGTCTTTCGCATTTATTTCTTGCTTGTTTGAAAGGCGGATTTTCTCCAACTCAGCGGGCGACGCCTGCTTCTTTTCTGTGTCGTTGCCAGTGACTGCTTCTGTATCTATCGGGTCCAGTCGCAAACTGCCCAGGGAAGTCAAAATACTTGACACGGTGTCGGGCGCGCTCTGACGCTGCGCACTCATGCTCGATAAGGTCACGGGCGGCAATTTTATCGACGGTCCACGTCCTCGTGTTTGTGGAGAGATGGCATCCGAGCTTGCTTGCAGAATTTCGATTACCTCCTCCACAGATGCTATTTCACATCCTGTGAGTTTTATGAGGTTTCTCATCGCAGCAAGCTGTCGCTGCTCGTTGCGATAGCCACAGCAGTCTTCCACGATCGTTATCGACATGCCGTGACCGGCAGCGTCCAGCGCGGTGGCGTAGACTCCAACATTCGCCATTGAACCACAGATGAAAACTTCCATGACCATCTTTGCCCGTAAAGTTCTGAGAAGCGGCGTGCTATTGAACCCAGAGTAATGGCTTTTCGTAATGACTGTATCCCTCTTATGCATGACCTCTTCCATTGCCGAGATTATCTTGGCTCCCCAAGAACCTATCTTTGCACAACTGGCTTCCGGCTGACTCAAAAAAGCTTCTTCGTCTGGCGGCTCGTCGGGATTCATGGATGTCATAGTTCGCCCTCGGCTGTCTTTGTATCTGGTCACCGGAGTGGTGTCAGAAACTATGATGGCCTCGGTGTAAGCGGGCACAGGCTCGTCAAACTGCGACTGAACCCAGACGACATCACCTTTCCCGCGAATCGCATTTATCAACCGTGCTGTACGGTTGACAAAGTCTTCCGGATCCGTTGCTGGCAAAGCCCCATCGCTCTCAACAAAGTCATTTTGAAAATCAACAAGAATTAAAGCTTTCCGAGTGTTGAGTTGCGGTAGGAGTGCTTGATCAAAAGCAAACATAATGGCCGGCAGTACCGTATTGTCTCTTTCCCTGGTACTTTTCTTTTTTCTTGTCCTGGTTTTGACGTCTCTGGTGATGCTAGGCCCGTCAAGTGAACCGCTTCGATATTTTCCAGGCATTGGCATGTAAAATAATGAACATGGGAACGTGGTACTGCGTAGCGGGCAAGCAAAAAAGCCAAAAGATACGGTCTATGACAGACACACTCAGGTTGACAGTACAAGCCTCTGGCCAGAATATATTGAGTCGAGATGAGTCAGATTTCAGGTGACACCTGACGAAGAGTACCACAGCTTTTGTGTTCTTGCTTCGCAGCGACTATTTTCTGGTCAGAACTTGGCGAGAGTGGTTGAGAAATGCGAAGCACCCGACCATCTACAATAGGTACATACATTTATGCGTGCAGTACGTACGTACACAGGTATGTACTGCGTACAGGATGTGCAATATTGTACAATATCCATAACGGTAGAACATGGCCTCGGGCCACCGCGAGCGCCTCCCATCAGGTGGAGACACTTGGGCACCTGTCTTAGACAAGTCGTTGCTCAAACCGGGCCGTGCAGACCGTGCTAAGCAGCAGGCAAGCAGGTAGCAGCTCGGGAGATTGACCATGACCATGGGTCATCCTCCCATTGGGCGCGCCGACATGTTGCCAGGAGCCAGAACCAGTCCATACGACCGACAGGGGAGGTTTCTGAGATGAACATGAGGCCTTCAGCCGGGGGTTGCGTATTGCCCTTTGCACGCCGCAGGCGCGTTCGAGTAGAGAGATGAACATGGTTCAGCAGGCTCGTCAGGCATGGCTCTGGTAACCGGTGCGACGCGGGAGCGGGAGCGGGAGCGTGTGAGGGTGCGGTTGCGGGCAAGATGGCCTCGACTTGTTGAGGCTGGGAGAAAGACGTCCATGGTCAAAAGTGGTCGCACCACGCGTGACAGCTATCGATTACTCCATGTTCCTCGCATCTGAGTTTTGACCATCGATGGCCAGTAGCTGTGCCTCAGCTGTGAGCCTGTGACATGGAAGGAGCGGCACGCAACCCCAACCAGGGAGCTTCCCCAGGGTTCGAGTGGCGGCGGGCGTGGTTAGCCTCGTGGTGGAGACGAGGTGAAGGAAGGAGGTACGGTAGACATCTAGGTACAATACATATGTACAACATCGGACCGTGTGTGAAACATGAGTCTTCCTTATCGCGCCTTCCTCCCTGGCCTCCTTGTTCGGATTGTTTCGAGGCGGCAGATCCTCCTTCATGAGGTGGCACCTATTACGCCGAGCATTTGCCGGTATGTGCCGGTACAACTCGCCGGCCTTGGCAACCCTTCTCCTAACGATGGCGTCGACACAAATTCTATGCAATGAATGCGTGACAGTGCCGTTCTTTGTGTCGCGGCGCGTCTCCCTTTCCCCCACCGTCTCCCGAAAAAGTACCGACTCCGGTTTTTCTTGATGACTTTAAAGCGTGGATTTGCATAGCGCTGCTACTGCGAACAGAGCATCGCGCTTTATCTTGCACCCACGCACCGCCAGCCAATGCGCCTCTGCACCGGCGAGCATGTCATCGAAGCGCAGTCATTCCGTCGATTCAGGAGAGTCGCCAGCCGAGACAATCAAACGTCCCAAACTTAATGCTCTTGGGCAAGAAGCAGCACTTGATGAATTTCCCAAAGCTGCTTCTCCAGAAGTTGAAGATGAGACTGTTGCAGTGCAGTCGATGGTCCCGTCACGCCATGCCAACGCAAGAGTGGGAATTCAACGGTCAATAGCCATGGTTTTGAAACATGATGGCTTTAACTCTTCCACTCCAGAAGCCATGGAAAGCTTCACCGGCCTCGTTGAAACATGTGTGTTGGGCCGCTTCCTATCCATGTCGAAATTCTTGTCCGAGCGCTGACGCATCTCTAGACCTCAACTCCTTGATTGAGGAAACGAAACGATTCGCCCTCGCCTCTCGCCGTGAGCACCCAATTCCTCTGGACTTTGAGGTGGTCCTCCGACGGTTCAACTTACCCGTCTCGTCGTTAAAACCACACCTGAAGAACCCGCTACCGATTGCCGCTCTAGCGCCATCTTATCAGTATGTTCACGAGGCAGATGAGGAAGCATATGCAACCCTGCCACTTCTAGGCCCGGAGCTTAGCAGTCAAGAAGATAGGAACGCCAAAAAATACATTCCTTCTTCCTTTCCTGACTTCCCGAGTCGCCATACATACAAGTTCACACCACAAGAAGATACGAATACTCGAGATTCTAAGAAGATTCGAGAGGAAGCTGCAAGAACAGCACAGCATGGAGAAGATGCTCTACGGCGTCTGGTCCGAGCATCAAAAATGCGAAAGCAGAAAGAAGCCAAGTCACTGGTCGAAAGGGACAGCCATGGAAAAGAGCGTTTTCGCCTGTGGGAAGCCACTATGAAACGCTTTATGGGAGCTGATCATCGAGGCGAAAACACGGAGCAAGTCGAGATCGCCGATCATAGCATGATTGTGAACGGAGATGCCGTCTTTGCCCGCAAAGAGGTCTCCCGCCTGGGCAAGCGCTCGTCGCCGCTGGCGTCCTCATTAAGCAAGTGATCGGTTTCGATCCCGCCTGCGGAAGTTGCAGTGCCAAACGCTATTATTGGCACCACAAGTTTGGGCTTTCAGCGCTTTTCGTCAATTATGTTTGGCATGATCCTTTTTTTTTTCGTACCCGTCGCTGGATTGAAGTTTATGTGGGTTCAGGTTATTCTCTTGGTTTTCGATACCCTTTGCTCTTGCCTGAAGCAACCGTGGGACCAGCAGCAGTAGACTGGATTTGGCGCGCGGAGTTGAATTGGGACGGTCGTTTTTTTATTCTCTTATAACAGCAGTTCTATTTGTTTACCAAAATATGACAATTTTGACTTTTATAACTTTAGATCCATAATAAGATTGTGTTGTTTCGAAGAGCATACATCTGGAAAAAGTCGTTGCGTAACAAAGTTAGGCATCTTCTATGAGAGCACGCATCTTGAGAAAACCAGCCGCCTTGCTGGAAATAGAGGGGGCATTGGGGGCATTTTAGACTGCTGGCTGGCCAAATAAAGATCCTATGCCAACACACGAATCATGATGGGTTGTGTTGGTGAAAGTCTACAATTTGGCCTCATTTTTCCAAATGATCACTAGGACGTACTATTCTAAATGGCTTTCCATTAAGGTTATTTCGAATGCTCAGGTACCTCCTAGACAACATGCCCACACCGACCAAGCTACTTGTCTAGGTACGCACTCGGTATTTTACGCTCTGAATTATACATGATATACATATTCTGTACGAATATAATGTATACTTATACAATGTAAATATATAATGTATATGTTATATACCACCTAGGTAAGTACCTAGGTATCTAGTACTTACTGGTATGTACTATATCGGGATAATGGCCCCTTTCCCTAATAACTTCAGCCACATGGTCAGCCACATGTTGGCGCGTGCTTCGAAGTACCCTGCACGACCGCGTCTGCGCGCCAATATGCGGCGGCCCTAATTTTTCACCCGCACAAAAAAATATCCCAAATTCTGCCGAACCAGGTTTTGAGACTCAAGCGACCCAGACGGTTTTGCAGAAGCCCTCGCGAACGTCTCTGACTTTCCTTCTTTCACCGCACCTCTCGACTTCCGTTGCATTGCCTTTGTCAATCGTCACCATGGCTGAACAATTGATTCTCAAGGGCACTCTGGAGGGCCACGTACGTTCTTTGTCCCGTTCTCCCTATGCACATTGCTCATCGCCCTACCCATCTCGGAGTGTCGGACTGGTGACCACGATGATGCGAAAGAACACGAGATGGCTATACTTCATCGGAAACATAAAACACGACATACGACATGGCCGGGGGACTTGCATGCTGACTTTTTGAATAGAATGGCTGGGTCACGTCCTTGGCCACGTCCATGGAGAAGTATGTCCACTTCCGAATAAAGCTCCAATCGTCGAGACGAACGAATCGATACTTGACGTTGATGACGAAAGCCCATAATTGGGGATGATGACGGATTTTCGATCGTGCTGACGCATACCTTCTATTCTGCAGCCCGAACATGCTCCTGTCTGCTTCCCGCGACAAGACCCTGATCATCTGGAACCTTACTCGCGATGAGACCCAATACGGTTACCCCAAGCGATCCCTCAAGGGCCACTCCCACATCGTCTCAGACTGCGTACGTCCAGACTTCCGACCTGCACGACTCTGCATTCTCGAAATGAAGAGGTAGATGACGTTTCACGCGGACAAGACTGGCTGATACGATACGACATAAACAGGTTATCTCTTCTGATGGTGCCTACGCTTTGTCTGCGTCTTGGGACAAGACTCTCCGCCTGTGGGAGCTCGCCACCGGTACCACCACTCGACGATTTGTCGGCCACACCAACGACGTTCTTTCCGTCTCTTTCTCTGCCGACAACCGTCAGATCGTCTCGGGCTCTCGCGACCGCTCCATTAAGCTGTGGAACACCCTCGGTGACTGCAAGTACACCATCAATGAGAAGGGACACACCGAATGGGTTTCTTGCGTGCGATTCAGCCCCAACCCCCAGAACCCCGTCATCGTCTCCTCCGGCTGGGACAAGCTTGTCAAGGTGTGTAGTTTGCTCCCTTCTTCATGCCCTCTCCCACGACTCGAACCAGCGCTACATGGCATATGGGTATCCCCGATATTGGGAAGTTCCACATGATGTTTGCAAAATTCTCAAGTATTTGCTACTTCAGAGCCTTTCTTGAGGCCATGAGACAAATTCATCACCTTTGCCTGATGAGCTTTCTCCATGAATGCCATGTCAGATTCTAGTTCTGAGGGCGTGGGTTTATTCTGTCGCATGATGTATGAAGGTGACTAATAAGTTGTGTGTTTGCTTTTTTTTTTTTTCCCATGGATAGGTCTGGGAGCTCTCCAGCTGCAAGCTGCAGACTGACCACATCGGACACACTGGCTACATCAACACCGTCACCATCTCTCCCGACGGTTCTCTCTGCGCCTCCGGTGGCAAGGACGGCACCACCATGCTCTGGGATCTTAACGAGTCCAAGCACCTGTACTCCCTCAACGCCAACGACGAGATCCACGCTCTCGTCTTCTCCCCCAACCGATACTGGCTCTGCGCTGCCACTGCCAGCAGCATCATCATCTTCGACCTCGAGAAGAAGAGCAAGGTCGATGAGCTCAAGCCCGAGTTCACTTCTGTCGGCAAGAAGAGCCGAGAGCCCGAATGTGTTTCTCTGGCCTGGTCGGCTGATGGCCAGACTCTGTTTGCAGGCTACACTGACAACATCATCCGTGCCTGGGGTGTCATGTCGAGGGGATAAATTGTTATGTCCCCTCTTCAAATCAAAATGTAATGCGGCACGAAGGCTTTGAGTCTGACGGGATTGCAACGGAAGTCATGGTAGAGAAGGTGAACGTGGTAGGCTGTGGGGGGGATGGCAGAGGCAGTAGCAACAAAAATTCAACCTAAGTTCTCTTTTTTTTTTTGCCATATGGGTCGAGTCCGTTGGCATGCTGGTAGGGTAAGATCATGGTGGGGCGTCATATGGTTGGCTTCCTCCTCGTTTCGGTCTTCTTGATTTGATGTGAAGCAAAAGCAGGGAACAAGAAAAAGAGAAAAACTGGAACTGTATCTGGCGAGGCAGACGTGTAGCCGATTTAGGCAGCCTCTAAGGAACAGAATCGGGCATGCGTGCTTTGTTCTTCCGATAAAGAAGTCAACTTTTTTTTTTTCATAGTCTTTTTGTTCCTCGTCATGAGCGGATTGTGCATGTCTTGATTGGATGTAAGATGCGGAACGACGAGTTCTTACCCACGAATCATGCAAATCGAATCACTGGCCTTGTCATCGAGGGTAGAGGCGCGAGAATGGCATTGGACGTGTTATCCTGCGAGGGTCTTTGAACCATGCGCGTCTATTTCGCCTTGTTTGTTTTTTTCTTCGCTCGCCTTGGATGCGATTCTATGATACAGGGTGCTTCTTCAGTCCACATTCCTTTACCTTTCTGTAAGGAGATACAAAAAAAAAATTGTCATCTCAACCCTGCTGGCCCTTCTTTCCCTTGACAAAACATTGTGCTGGCCACTGTTTCCCCCCTGGGAAAATTTTTCAATCAAAGAAAAACAACAATAATTCAGGAAGCCTTCTTTCCTGCTGCACACCGTTGACATTACATAAAGGGGGGCAGATAAAAGGGGTACGAGCCGTTCTTGAAACGGAAAGAACTCAGCAGGTAGCTATATATGAAGAACATGGCCGCTGCCCAGACGAGCACAGCCACAGATTGCGACTTGGCGTTGGTCATGCGAGGAACTTTATTAGCGAGTGCGATTGTGCAAAAGCTCAACACGCCATCTAGGCAGAGGACTCGGATTAGTTTTGTTTCAAATTCCGACGATTTTTGGAAAAAATAAAAATAAAAATAAATGAATAACTAAGAGGGGACGAAAAGGGACAGCTGAAGGCTTTGCACATACAAACCGCAGCAACAATCTGGGTCTCGAGGCCAAGTTGATTTTGAAAACCAGGGGTGAAGTA
Source organism: Claviceps sorghi (assembly GCA_018360135.1). Taxonomy (NCBI): domain Eukaryota; kingdom Fungi; phylum Ascomycota; class Sordariomycetes; order Hypocreales; family Clavicipitaceae; genus Claviceps; species Claviceps sorghi. The sequence continues at coordinate 4,720 of SRPV01000113.1, read as the reverse complement.
AACTATGCCTCTTCCGCCGTCTCCAGCGACATAGGGGACCTTGCGGATGTGGTTGAACATGTGGCCGCTTATGAAGAGGAGGATAGCAATCATGCTTCCCGCAGCCCATAGATTGCGGTTCTGAATGACGGGAAGTATATATGGAGCAGCAGAGACGGCGGCAGTGACAACACCGGCGAAGAAAGTAATGACCGATGCCCATCTCATGTAGTTGATGGGACGCTTGAGCTCCGGATGGGGGCGACCGGGGAGGTTCCGAGCAAGCCAGGCGTGGATAAGCTCGGGAGAACTCGGTCTAGAATGCCAAGAGTTATGTCTGTCAACGCAATGTCTCTCTCTTTCTTCTTTTTCTTTTCCTTGTTCTTTTGCTTTTGTTCCATGGACAACAGGTTAATGATAAGAAAAATACTACTCACACCCCGGAAAAGTCAAATCGGACAGGTTCGCCAGACGGAACGGCATGAGGTCCTGTAGTGGGAGGGTAAAGCAACAGCACAGGAGCGGTTTGAAGACCAAGCTGCGATGTGGCGCGGCAATGGGAGGGAAGGAAGAAGAAGAAGAAGATTTTGGGTTAGTTGTTGCCATGCCAGGATGTGCGTATGAAATGGGGACCAAAGCCATACCGACCGAAAAATATCTTTGGCGTCATCGGCGAAGTCCAGGACGCCAAAGATCAGCCTCGACTCCTGCTTCCGATCGCCCTTGGTCCAGCTCGACGCAAGCAGCTCCCAGTCGGGCTTCAACTCCAGGCAAAGTGAGCATCCATAGCGTGAGTCCAAGGCAGTCAGGACCACGGCAGCGGCGTAGTCTCGCGGGCTGTCCGTCAGGGTCTTGAACGAGACGGCGTTGAGCTGGATGGGATTGCTGAGGCGGGAGAGGCGCGTGAAGTCGGCGAATCGGTCCTGGCTTGACTTCTTGGCGGCCAAGGCGCTGGCGGCGAGCGCACAGGCGGAGGCGAGAGTTGCGAGGAAACGCATCGTGTACGGCGGACACTTGCGGGAGGGGATGGTGGTCTTGGAGGCTGGAGAGCTGGAGAGCTGGAGAGCTGGTGCAAGCTGGCAAGCTGGCAAGCTGGTTGCGAGCTGGCTGTTCACGACGTGCGACGTGGGGACCTTGACGCTGAGGTGGCCTCCTCGCATGTGGCCAGCCTCAGCGCAGCCACACGGCAGGGGCGCTGCGCCTTGTGGCAGCCCGTCACGTGCAGCCCGTCGTTTTGAGTGGAGTGGATGCCGATCAAACACGATCCCACGGCCTGATGCTGATGCAGAGGAGGGGAAAGCACGCTAAGCCCGAAAAGGTAGGATGTTTACCTGACGTGCGGGCCGCGCCAGACTCGCAGAGCAAAAACACGGCCCGCCCGCCAGCAGTCGTCCAAGCCCTGACGAGCTCGCAAAGACAAGTCAGAAGTCACGGCCGACCGACCAAACCAAGGCGCAGAGCATCAATCGCGCGCACCATACAGGAGAGCCACATTAGCTTCCAGGACCCCGAACGCAAGACTCCCTCACATACACATCTTCCGTTGGCTCTCGCGATTCTCGACGTCAGCATCGCCCGTCCGGGGAAGCGCCTCTTCAGGCGACGAGACGAGCCGCCGTCATTATGGGCGCGAGCTCCGCTGAGGTAACTTCCCACCGCAGGCGACGCTCGTTTTCTTTTTTTTTTTTTTTCTTTTTTTTTTTTTCTTTTTTTTTTTTTTTTTTTTTTTTTTTTTTAAAAAAAAAAAAAATCTTTTCCTCGTCATGGCAAACTTGGCGACTGATCCCTTGTCATAGCGCCTGGCGCGCCTGGCGCGCATTCACGAGCTCGAACTGCTGCGTCAAGAGGCATTGCACAAGACCGAATCCATCACTCGTGACGAAGAGGCCCGACTGTTACAACTGCGCATCTTGATAATCCGCGACGAGAATGCGGATCTGCGGGACGAGATTGGCGAGCGAAATTTCAAGATCAGCGCCATGACGAGAGACGCTGAGCAGCTACGACTTGACTTGGAGGGCAGTAAAGAGACGATCCGCGGACAAGATGCGCGACTGAAGAAGCAGGAGATGGAAATGGCCAAACTAAAGGTTCGGACTGCACGGAGCCATCTTTGCTTTTACTCTGTGTACTAACACGAAGGTTTTTTTTTTTTTTTTTTTTAAGGCCGAGATTGAAGCGTTGAATGTATCCACGAGCGACACAGAGAAATTGTTACAGGAAAAGTTTGCTTTGACACGGGAACTCGAGCGTCTCAAGCCGGAGCTGGAGCATCTCCAATCACAACTCACGACGTACCAGGCAACGGTGGCGGAGAAGAACGACCTTCGACGACAATTGGACGCAGTAGAGGCAGAACTGGACAACGAGAAGCGGTCGAGGCAGCGCCTGCAGTCCAAGAACAACGACGCCACGGTTGCAGAGTTGGCGTCGCGGCTCGAGGAAGCGGAGGAGAGGCTGGCCGCTGAGAGAAAAGAAGGCGACAAGATCAAAAGGGAGCTCGAAAAGCAAGTGACCAAGACCAAGGCAGAGAATGAGCGGCTGGAGGAACGCATATCCAGTCTCGAGGACAAGGCAAAAGGATTGCGGGCCGAGAATGAGCGTCTGCAGGAGTGCACCTCTGGTCTCAAAGATAGGATGAAAGGACTGCAGGCCGAGTTGAAGGAGGCCAAGGAAAGTCTACATGAAGCTCAGTCCGAGCTCGCTGCTGCCCAGTCACAGTCACGCCCCGTGTCTCGCGGTGAGGAGCACAAGCCCAAGAAAGCAGTCGCATTGACGACAGATGCTGGCAAGAAGCGTCGTGCCCCCGTCATGCGCTTCGAGGAAATCACGATCCAGACGCCCGGAAACGACGTTGTGGCACGAGAGAGGCCGACTAGGAAGCGCGGCGCCGAGAAAGTCATGGCTACTGTCGGGGAGAAGTCGGTTTTCTCCATCACGCCGTTCCTCAACCGAAACAAGTCCCTGGTCGACGACTCGGCAAAGGAGCCGTCTCACCATGATTCAGCCACATTGGTCGACCCGGAGCCGCCCATGTCCGATGAGCCAGCCGCTCCGGAAACGCCTTCGGAATCCGAGGCCGAAGCTCCCAAGCCCAAAACCTCCTTCAAGGCGTCGGTCTCGTTCCAATCTCCCGCCAGGGCAGTCCGACCACGAGCGGTCCGACAAGCCAAGGCCACCACGGCGCCGTTGGGCGAATCCACACCTGCCAAGACGAACCGCGTCGTCAAGTCCCGCGGAACCCCCAAAGTCAAGTCCATTCCAGAGACTCGCGCGGACAACAAGGCAAGGGAGTGTGGGAACCCACAGACCGTGTCAGACCAAGAGAACGTGCCAGTCGCGGCCTCCAAGAAGACGAGTCTTGCCCCGGTCCTGGAGCCCAAGATGCCGGAGGCGGGCGTCAAGAAGAAGAAGCGCAAACTGCTCGGCGGAGCGAACACGACCCTTTTTGATGGGGATGACGACGACGGCGACGGCGAGGCACTGATGACGTCCAAGTCGCAACTTGCCGTTGCTAAGAGAACAAGAGCACGACTTGGTGGCGGCGTGAGGAATGCCTTTGCGGCGGGGTCATCATTTTCGCCTCTCAAGAGGGACAGAAGGGGTGTGAATGCGAGTTTTTTGGCGTGATTTTTTTTTTTTTTTTGGCCTCCGTTACATGGGCACGCGTATGACAGTGGGCTGGTTCTGGCTGTTTGTGGAGCGACGTTTTATACTTTTGTTATCGCATTGATGGAATTTCTTGGTCGTTTTTTCTTTTCTTCTTCTGCTTCTTTATTTTTATTTTTATTTTTTATTTTTTTTTTATTTTTCGTTTCTTGTTCTTCGGTCGTTCTCCTTCTTAGCAATGGTGCCTGGGAGTCACAGTTGTATCCGACTATTGCAATTTCGGCGAGCGAGTTCGGGTTCCGTTTGTGTATGGTCGCTTGAAATCGTGGTACATGGCGATGAAATGAGAAAGATGGACAATTTCCAGTATGTAGTGCCTGTCTGTGCATTGGAGGAGAAAAGTCCTGCTGTCTCGGCAACAGCACGGAGATGGACAGCTGTCTGCGCGCTGAGAAGCACAATTACGGCTTCGCGATGAATGATTCGGTATCGCAGCCTGTATATGCATGTCCATGTGCATCTCGTCTCTCAAAGGCATTGCATTCATGTGCGTGAAGCGCCTCCAGGGTAGGCAGTCGCCACTTGTCCCAGGACCCGACCTCTCACCGTTCCGCACGACTTCCGAGACCACATCTCAACCACATCGCAGCCGGACCAAGGAACCAAGCATGAAGCACATCTGACGCGCCCGTTTCCGTCCCAACACGCCCGACCTCGCCGCCATGGCATCCGCAAACCCCCTCCTCCTGCAAGCCTCACGGCTCTGCTGCCGTCCCAGCTGGCCCCTCGCAGGCATCGCTCTCCCCGCAGAGCTCCTTGCGCGGTCGTCGTCCTCCAACGCCTGGTGGAAGGTGCGCCAAAAAACGGATCACTTTGCGCGAGAGGCCAAGGTCAGGGGCTTGAAGAGCAGAGCGGCATTCAAATTACTAGAGGTGTGTATTTGACGGGCGGCCCTTTTCCCCCCAGTGCAATGGGACGTTGTGTGTTCAAGTACGCCGTCTGATGGTACTTTAGATGGACTCAAAGTTTCACCTTTTCAGGTCTGGACAGACGGTCGTCGATTTGGTACGACCGGCAAAACAGCCCCCCTTCTCTCTCTCTCTCCCTCTCTCTCTCTCTCTTTTTTTTTTAA
>SRPV01001129.1:0-10508 GCA_018360135.1 Claviceps sorghi | reverse complement strand
AAAAAAAAAAAACAACATTGAATTTCACCGATTTGACACGACGCTGCCTCAGCCACGCCGACTCACTCAACCACGCGCGTCCGACCAAGAGTGCTCTTGCATCGCCAGTCCGCGAGCGTAGCGGACAGCGTGTCCTTCTTCGTGGTATTATCCTTACAGATCTGGTGCTGTTCTCGAACCCGAACCTTCCGTTTTTCGCCCCAAGCGTGCCTCGCTTCCCAACATCGCAGCGCTTGGCGACATCCCTTCGAGTTTCACAAAAGCAGATAGGGCTGAGTTTCTCGGACTTGTTCACTACACAGATTCTTGCCACCGTCGCCGTCGTCGTCGTCGTCGCCGCTGTCTCCCTCGTCACCCATAAGCTTTCCTCTTGAAATTGCGACCCGAGGGCGGTCTCCCAGTCGCGTCACGTCTCTGGACATCTCGTGGCGCCAGCTCCAAGTCCTCTCCATCGAGCCTCTCCTCATCCAAACAAACTGCTGGGCTTGAAGAAAATCACTCTTCTACAACCATGTACAATGCAGCCTACACCTTTGGCAACCCGGCCTTCAACCAGCCCGGTACGCCGCAGCAGCCGCAGCAGCAGCCACCTCCGCAGCAACAGCAGCCGCAGCCCAACCCGCAGATGATGTTTAATCAACAGCAGCAGTTTGGTGGCATGCAGCAAGGAGGCTTCACACCCGGAGCAAATCCTCAGCTGATGCAGGGCATGCCGGCCGGCATGATGCAGAATCCTACAATGCCCGGTTTACCTCCCAATGGACAAAGTGAGTTGTGCCTTTGCCTCTTCTAAGAAGCCGCCCTTTCCCACCCCCTTCTCGCTAATTTTTTCTCTGCATGCAACGCCAAAACAAACCTGCTACAACGTGAAAGCTGAATGACCACTGACGGACGAGCAATGTAGTGGTGCCTGGGTACGCTCAGCAGTTCCATGCGGGAGCATACAGCCAGATGATGCCTGGTGGCATGCCACCAAACTTTGCACCAAATAACTATATGATGGCAGGCGGTATGCAAGGATTTCCGATGAACCAGCCAGCCATGAGCCCTCAGCAGATGCAGATGATGCAGAGAATGCAAGCGCAGCACGCAGCTCACCAAGCGGTACACCATCACCAGCAACAGCTTCAGCAACCCCAACAACTTCACTCACAAGGCCAACAATCGCAACAGCATCAGCATCAGCAACCGCAACATCACCATCAACAGGGTCATCAACCGCAACAGCATCGCCAACAGGGACAGAAAGCGCAGCCGCCACCGCAGCAGCAGCAGCAGATGCAGCAACAGATGCAGCAACAGATGCAGCAACAGATGCAGCAACAGATACAGCAACAGATGCAACAACCCCATCAGCAGCAGCAGCAGCAGCAGCAGCAGCAGCAGCAGCAGCAGCAGCAGCAGCAGCAGCAGCAGCCGTCTCTGCAGTCGCAGATGAATTCGGGCATGAATCCAATTTCCACTCCACAAAGACCTCCGAGCGCCGCTCAAGCCACATCCACGAATGCCATGCACCTGCAGCAACCGCAGTTCAATAATGCTCCGCAACTTCTAGCCCCGACTCAACCTCCACAACACATACAACGGGCTTCTGCTTCAGGCACACCACGGACACCGACCTTCGCAGCCGCAGCCAATCAGGGCGTGGCAACGAGCCTGTCCACATCTGTAACACCAATGAGCCCCGGGACAGAATCTTATGAGAAGGAGAGGTTTGCACTGCTACTGGATATCAACCATGAGCTTTTGTATGAGTCAATACAAATTCAAAACACACAACAAGAACTGAAGAAGGAGAATGCGGCGGCAAGCGGCAATGCAGCGGATAGGAAGCCGACTGAGGAGGAGACTCTGTTTCAGCAAGATTACTTCCAGTATGTACTAGTACCACTCCTGCCACCACTGTCATGATATGCCATGAAATATGCTTGCGCTGACATTTTTTTCTCCAGGTGTATGAGGAGGTTGCAGACAAATTTATCCTACATGGCTGCTCTGGCAGACCGCAAACCAGAGGTCAAAGCTCCCCCGTGTCCTGCGTATCTCAGCGCTCCTCCACTGAATCTGTCGCTCAAATTAAGGCCACCTCCCATGGCACTTGAAGGGCAAGATCAGAACATGGATACCGTGGCAGATCGACGGGAACGAGACAAGTCCCTCAAAGAATTGTATTCCAGACTGCAAGCCGTCTTTCCCGGTTTTGACCCCAAAAAGGAGCCCGTTTATCGTCTGCCGGGACCAGGGCAGAAACAAGGTCCGCATAGTTCGAATCAGGCGAGTCCTGCCGTCCAACAAAACCCCCAGATGCCAGGCATGACGATTCCACCTGGTAATCCCGGCATGGTGGGATGATGTAACACAGTACAAACAGTGCAAGCTGTTGGATTGTGAATGTGGGTTTTTTCTTATTGCTACGAGCCTATACCATGGAATGAGCATTGATGATGATGATGATGATGATAATGATGACGACAACGACGACAACGACGACGGATGGCAACGACGTCGACGACATTGGTGACGGATGGAAAATGTTGTCTCCGTGTCTCTGTACGATTGCTTCGTTCAAATCAAGGGCGTTGTTGGCATTGGAAAAGTTGACTCTGCAACGATTCGGGACACCTTCGCCTTTCTCTTGCTTGACAAGGGGCAGAAGTGGGATAGAGATAGTCTCAGTATCTGGGGTTGTGCATTGTGAAAAGTTGTTTCTGGATTTAGATTTGGGGTATCGAGTGACGAAGATGAGACGATCAAACTCGTGGATCTTTCTTCTCGTCCATTGCTCTGAGCGGTCAGATTTAGAATATCGCGCATGCGTACGTGCACGCGAACGCATTGACCAGGGCTTGAAGTTTGTTTTGTGCCATGATGGACGGCCAGAGCCTGATGAACGTAAAAGTTGCACAACAAGAGGTGACGGGGACTGACGAAGCGCGTAAGGATCTTCACGCTTCAGGTTTCAGTGGCTCATGCATGCATATGTATTGCTGTGAAACTGAGGCTCTCCGTTATGATTGCCGGTAGTTTGATGACGGGCGAGCCGGCTAGCGGCCCGGACCATGGAGCAAACCGGACAAGTCTAGTCCCGGCCCGGTTGAAGGTTGGATATTTTCACGATACCAGGAGCCTGTGGCAGTGTTTCCAGATGGTGCATGCGTGCAGGTGAAAGTCCACGGGTGTATCTACCGACATGTAGGGGCGTGGAGGATGGTGGTCGGGAGCGCCATGGGGGTGTAGTGACGGGGTACATGTGGAGACTTGGTCCGGCTCGCTCAGCTCGGGGAATGCCAAGGTACAGAGACTCGTCGCCCAGCAAGGTTGACCATCCAGGCTGCAACATTGCAACCCGCAGTGGGCTTTTGCCTCAATTGGCCAATGAAAGCACGCCACAGAGCCCCGCTCAATACCTATTACAAGACCACGCCCATGCAGCAAGGGACCAACCATGCTGAACAGAGCGTGGCATCCGTGCAGGTGGGCTGGGAAGACCCGGCACAGGCCAAGGGAAAAAAAAAAAAAAAAAAAAAAAAACTTAGTCCCGCTGTCGGATACGAATGGCTTCTCCGCCCCCTCCGTCCACAAACCTTTCCGTCAACGACGAGGGACCAAGACAAGATCAACGCTGTGTCTTGCTTCTCTGGCAGATGATTGCGAGGTAAAGCTTGAGGCCTTCCAAGAAAGCTCTGGAAACAAAATTCGGAGTTTTCTTGCCCAGCTGTCGCTAGCAGATCCAACCGCACCCAGGTGGAACTGCACTGCTTCTACCCCGCCATCTTCTTCATTTTTTTTCTTTTCTTTTTGGCCGTCCCTCTCTTTCTCTTCCCCTTCTTCAGCTCTTGTTTCGAACCCAAAACATACATAATCTGCTTTCAACGATGGCTTCCAAGCCGCTGCCGCCGTCTTCCGCGCGGTTTGCGAGCGCCGAGGACGAAGGCCTCACCTGCCTCGAGCTCGAAGATGGCTCCGCCTACACTGGCTACAGCTTCGGAGCCGCCAAGAGCGTTGCTGGAGAGCTGGTCTTCCAGACGGGCATGGTGGGATATCCCGAGTCCCTGACGGATCCCTCGTACCGCGGCCAGATTCTCGTTATTACCTTCCCGCTCGTGGGAAACTACGGTGTGCCGTCACGCGAGACCATGGATGACCTGCTCGGCGACCTGCCCGCCCACTTCGAGTCCTCTCAGATCCACGTTGCCGGTGTCGTCGCGGCGTCGTACTGCGGCGAAGATTTCTCTCATTTCTTGGCTACTTCGTCACTCGGCACTTGGTTGAAGGAGCAGGGTGTTCCTGCCATGTACGGTGTTGACACCAGAGCCCTGACCAAGAAAATTCGGGAAAAGGGCAGCATGCTGGGCAAGATGAGGCTCCAGATGGGGGGTGCAGAACACACCAGCCCTGCCAGAAGCGCCGTTGTGGAGGCTCCTTCTGAGCGGTTCGCCGAGGTTGACTGGGTGAACCCGAATGAGAAGAATCTCGTGGCTGAGGGTGAGTTCCATGCTCCCGTACTTTGTCATGTCCCCATCCTTGCTAGTTTGATTTCTTTTCTTTTCGCAAAAAAAAAAAAAAAACCTATACTCATTGCTGTATTCTTCGTCTGTAGTGTCTGTCAAGACTCCTAAGCTGTATAAGCCGCCCCCTTCCGTGTCCACTCGCAACCATCCTTCGGGCCGACCCATTCGTGTTTTGTGTGTCGATGTTGGTATGAAATATAATCAGCTCCGATGTTTCCTCAAGCGCGGAGTCGAGGTCATGGTCTGTCCCTGGGACCACGACCTGGTCACGGAGGCTGGGGATCAATACGATGGTCTCTTCCTCTCCAACGGACCCGGTGACCCCTCAATTCTCGATGTCACTGTCAAGAACATTCAGGCTGTCATGGAGAAGAACAAGACTCCCGTCTTCGGTATATGCCTGGGTCATCAACTTCTTGCCCGCGCGTCGGGAGCCAAAACCAGCAAAATGAAGTTTGGTAACCGCGGTCACAACATTCCCTGCACAAGCCTGGTCACTGGAAAGTGCCACATCACCTCTCAGAACCATGGATTCGCTGTGGATGCCAACACTCTGCCTGCTGGCTGGAAAGAGCTGTTCGTCAATGCCAATGACGGCAGCAACGAGGGCATCATGCATGTCGACAAGCCCTACTTCAGCGTTCAGTTCCATCCCGAGAGCACACCTGGTCCTCGCGACACTGAGTTCCTCTTTGATGTCTTCATCAACACTATTGTTGACTGTGCCGAGAACCCGGCGCTTTTGCAGCAACCCGTCAGCTTCCCCGGTGGTACGGTCGAGGCCAATGAGAGACTTCATCCCCGCGTTCATGTCAAGAAGGTTCTTGTTCTTGGCAGTGGCGGTCTCAGCATTGGACAGGCTGGTGAATTCGATTACTCTGGCAGCCAAGCGATCAAGGCCCTGAAGGAGGAGGGCATCTACACGATCCTCATCAACCCCAACATTGCCACCATTCAGACATCAAAGGGTCTCGCTGACAAGGTGTACTTCTTGCCTGTCAATGCCGAGTTTGTGCGCAAAGTCATCCACTACGAACGGCCGGATGCCATCTACGTCACCTTTGGTGGCCAAACGGCCCTGCAAGTCGGCATTCAGCTCAAGGATGAGTTTGAAGGCTTGGGGGTCAAGGTTCTGGGTACTCCTATTGACACCATCATCACCACCGAGGACCGCGAGCTCTTCGCTCGCTCCATGGACTCCATTGGCGAGAAGTGCGCCAAGTCAGCATCTGCTTGTAGTGTCGAAGAGGCCATGCGTGTCGTCAAGGACATTGGCTTTCCTGTCATTGTTCGTGCTGCTTATGCCCTCGGTGGGCTCGGCAGCGGCTTTGCCAACAATGAGGATGAGCTGCTCGACCTCTGCAACAAAGCCTTTGCCGCCAGTCCTCAGGTGCTCATTGAGCGTAGCATGAAGGGATGGAAAGAGATTGAGTACGAGGTAGTCCGCGACGCTCAGGACAACTGCATTACGGTCTGTAATATGGAAAACTTTGATCCCCTGGGCATTCATACAGGCGACTCTATTGTCGTTGCGCCTTCTCAGACTCTATCGGATGAAGACTACAACATGCTGCGAACGACGGCTGTCAACGTCATACGCCATCTCGGCGTTGTGGGTGAATGCAACATCCAGTATGCTCTGAATCCCTTCTCAAGAGAGTACTGCATCATCGAGGTCAATGCACGTTTGTCTCGTTCCTCGGCCCTGGCTTCCAAGGCCACCGGATATCCATTGGCTTTCATTGCCGCCAAGCTGGGCCTCGGTATCCCGCTCAAGGAGATCAAGAACTCCGTTACCAAGTCGACGTGCGCGTGTTTCGAACCATCTCTGGACTACTGTGTGGTCAAGATGCCTCGATGGGATCTCAAGAAATTCACCCGTGTGTCTACGCAGCTGGGCTCCTCCATGAAGAGCGTGGGTGAGGTCATGAGCATCGGCCGGTCCTTCGAAGAGGCTATTCAAAAGGCCATTCGATCCATCGACTTCCACAACCTGGGGTTCAACGAGACTCCCGCCTTGATGTCCATCGACGATGAGCTTCAGACTCCCTCCGACCAGCGTCTCTTCGCCATCGCCAACGCCATGCACGAGGGCTACTCCGTTGATAAGATCTGGGAGATGACCAAGATTGACAAATGGTTCCTGCGCAAGCTCAAGGGCCTGAGCGACTTTGCCAAGGACCTGAGCCGATACACGACCAAGGACATTGCACGGTCTCCGGATCTGCTTGTGCAGGCCAAGCGCCTCGGATTCTGCGACCGCCAGCTCGCCAAGTTCTGGGACTCCAACGAGATTGCTGTTCGTCGCATGCGACTCGAGGCTGGTATTCGGCCCTATGTCAAGCAGATTGACACGGTTGCTGCCGAGTTCCCGGCCTTTACCAACTACCTGTATCTCACCTACAATGCCAGCGAGGACGACGTTTCGTTTGACGACCATGGTGTCATGGTTCTGGGCTCTGGCGTCTACCGTATCGGTTCCTCGGTCGAGTTCGATTGGTGCTCTGTTCGCGCCATCAGAACTCTGCGCAGCACGGGCTTCAAGACGATCATGGTCAATTACAACCCCGAGACCGTCAGTACCGATTATGACGAAGCCGACAAGCTCTACTTTGAGAACATCAACCTAGAGACTGTCCTGGATATTTACCAGCTGGAAGCCGCTAGCGGTGTCCTTGGAGCCATGGGCGGACAGACTCCCAACAACATTGCCCTGCCCCTTCACCGGGCCGGTGTCAAGATCCTCGGCACCTCGCCCGAGATGATCGACATGGCCGAGAACCGGTACAAGTTCTCACGCATGCTGGATCGCATCGAGGTTGACCAGCCCATGTGGAGAGAACTCACCAGCTTTCCCGAGGCCCGGGAGTTCTGCAATTCCGTCGGCTATCCGGTGCTTGTACGACCGTCGTACGTGCTGTCTGGTGCTGCTATGAACACGGTGTATTCGGAGAAGGACTTGGAGAGCTACCTGGCACAAGCTGCCGAGGTCTCCCGCGAACATCCGGTCGTCATCTCCAAATACATCGAGAACGCCAAGGAGATTGAGATGGACGCCGTTGCCAAGGATGGTGTCGTCGTCGGGCATTTCATCTCGGAGCACGTTGAGAACGCCGGTGTGCACTCGGGTGACGCGACTCTCATCCTGCCGCCTCAAGATCTGGAGCAGGCCACGATTGAGAGAATCGAAGAGGCGACGCGAAAGATTGGTGCTGCCCTGAACGTCACCGGCCCCTTCAACATCCAGTTCATCGCCAAGGACAACGACATCAAGGTCATTGAGTGCAACGTTCGTGCGTCTCGATCGTTTCCCTTTGTCTCCAAGACCATGGGAGTGGACCTGATCGAGATGGCCACCAAGGCCATCATGCATCAGCCCTTCACAGAGTACCCTCCCACCACGATTCCGCCCGACTGCGTCGGCGTCAAGGTGCCGCAATTCAGCTTCTCCCGTCTCTCTGGTGCCGATCCGGTTCTGGGCGTCGAGATGGCGTCTACTGGCGAGGTTGCCTGCTTCGGCGTGGACAAGTACGAGGCCTACCTGAAGGCCCTGTTGTCTACCGGCTTCAAGATCCCCAAGGCCAACATCCTCCTGTCGATTGGGTCGTACAAGGACAAGGGCGAGCTGCTCCCTTCGATCCAGAAGTTGCAGCGCATCGGATACAAGCTGTTTGCCACGGCTGGCACGGCCGATTTCTTGCAGGAACACGGTGTCCAGGTCCAATACCTCGAGGTTCTCGGGCGCGATGAAGACATCAGCTCCGAGTTTTCTCTGACGCAGCATCTGGCCAAGAATATGATTGACCTGTATATCAATCTGCCGTCGAACAACAAGTACCGTCGTCCGGCCAACTACATGAGCAAAGGATACAAGACGCGTCGCATGGCGGTCGACTATCAAATCCCGCTGGTGACGAACGTGAAGAACGCCAAGATCCTGGTCGAAGCCATTGCACGCCACGTCTACTTGGATGTCTCGAAGCGCGACTTCCAGCTGAGCGACATTCCGGCGCCGGCCGTGCCAAACCTGGCCAAGACACCCGAGATGAACGCGCTTCCGTCCATCGTCTCGGTTGCCGAAAGCCCTCGACGACGAGCCGCGGACGCCGGGCTGGCTTCACCGCTGCGCGGCGGACACATTGAGGAGTTGACGTTGCCGGCGGGTGTTCAGCAGAGCTTCTCGGTCAGCCCGTCGGTGATGAAGCTGATCTCGCAGCCGTCGGCCTTTAAGGATGCCAACGTGCTGTCGGTGAGCAAGTACACTCGTGCGGATCTGCACCTGCTCTTCACGGTGGCGCAGGAGATGCGGCTCGGGGTCCAGCGCGCCGGAGTGCTGGACATCCTGCGCGGGCGTGTTCTCTGCACTCTCTTCTACGAGCCGTCGACGCGCACGTCGGCGTCGTTTGATGCTGCCATGCAGCGCCTGGGAGGTCGGACCGTTGCGGTTCCCACGTCGCACTCGTCGGTGAAGAAGGGCGAGTCTCTGCAGGACACGCTGCGCACGCTGGCTTGCTACGGCGATGCCATTGTGCTTCGGCACCCCGACGAGGGCGCCGTGGACGTGGCCGACAAGTACAGCTCGGTGCCGGTGATCAACGGAGGAAACGGCAGCAAAGAACACCCGACGCAAGCCTTTTTGGATCTCTTCACCATCCGGGAAGAGCTCGGCACGGTCAAGGGTCTGACCATTACCTTTCTGGGGGATCTCCTGCACGGCCGGACGGTGCACTCGCTGGTGCAGCTTCTGCGGCACTACCAGGTGCAGGTGCAGCTGGTGGCGCCCAAGGGTCTGGAGCTGCCCGGGGATGTCCGCGACGAGCTGGCGGCTTCGGGCGAGTTGGTCTGCGAATCCGAGACGCTGACGCCGGACATCATTGCCCGCAGCGACGTGCTCTACTGCACCCGCGTGCAGCAGGAGCGCTTCGAGAGTGCCGAGCAGTACGACAAGGTCAAGAACTCGTACCGCGTGGACAATGCCGCGCTGAAGCACGCCAAGAGCCACATGGTGGTGATGCATCCGCTTCCGAGAAACGAGGAGGTGGCCGAGGAGGTCGACTTTGACCAGCGGGCGGCGTACTTTAGACAGGCAAGTGGACCGTTGTGCCTTTTTCCTTTTTCCTTTTTCCTCGTTTCTTTTCCCCTGTCCTGCAAACCTCGTTCCGCCATGCAACGCGCCCAGTGGCCCTCGGAAAGCTAACACAAACAAACGGAACAGATGCGCTATGGACTGTACTGCAGGATGGCGCTGTTGGCACTCGTCATGGCTCCGTCGTGAGGCGTGGTCCCTCGGCCTCGTCTACGCCGGTGCATGGCCGAGAGCCGGGGCCGGGTTCGAAAGCAAGGAAAGATTTATTTCCCTGTTGTCTTTCCTTTTCCTTTTCCTTTTCTTTTTCCTTTTCCTTTTCTTTTTCTTTTTCTTTTTCTTTTTTTTCGTCCTTGTCACAAAGAAAAGTCATCGAGACATAAAATCGGCGTAGAATCGAGAATGCATTTAGATTGGTGGTAGATTTGTTGAACGGTTGTTCACGCTTTTGCTGGTCACGGGCGAAGGGGGGGGGTTGGCAAGCCCTCCAGCTTGTAGATGAGATGAAGAGCGGCAGTGGGACTCGATTGCGCAGCTCGGATGCCCGTGAGGACGTGTTTTGCATGCGCATGGATGCTCCCGCGAGCCACTTCCGGCGTTTTGGGCTCGGCGTTTTCGGAGGCATCTCTGCTTTGTGCTTACACGGAGGCTGCGGTTGCGGGGTTTCTGGTCATTTCGGGACCGAGGCCACATTTTTGCATCCATGGCGCTGTATGCCTGGGTACCTTAGGTAGTATACACTATATTCGTGCACATAACAGTCCGATGTCGACTCGACGTGACAAGCACGCCCGCGCCACCACCCCTGTCAAGCCACAGCAACGCCTCGCACCGTCGCTACGTCACGTCACGCCATCCCGATCGGAGATGCCCATCCCATCAACTCAGACCTCTCAACCTACCACATACAAAAA
>SRPV01001128.1:0-10517 GCA_018360135.1 Claviceps sorghi | reverse complement strand
TATTATAAACTTAATAATAAAGGTAATGCTAAATAAGGCTTTTAAGGGCTTTATTAATATAAATAAGGCTAAAATATAAGTAAAAGGATAAATTAAAAGGGAAGTAGCTTAATAAGCAGGATTAAGGGGGTTATATATATATATATAGTATTTTTTGTAGTTAAAGCAGCCTAGGATTAGTTTAGTATAAAGCTAACTAATTAAAGGCTTTTTTATAAAAGTAAACACTTTAAATTTTATTTGTTTTTTAGGCTACTTTTTAGGCAATTCCTCTTCTTTAAAAAAGAGAGAATTTATAAGTGTTAGAATTACCCTTTTATAAGAGAACCTTAGCATAGCCTAATAGATTAATAGGAGTAAGAGCAGCGCTTCTATTAGGTGTATCCCTATAAATATAAGGCTGCACTTAGGGGGAAAAGTGGGCTAATAATAACACTACTTTTCCTACCTTTTCTAACCTTTTAAGCTAGCTTAGAACCTTTATAAATAAGCTAAATTAGACCCTTTTCTATCACCCCTTTTTATTATATATAATACCAGCCAGACTAACAATAATAATACTATTTACCTTAAATAATATTATAAATACTATAAATTTAATTATATTATAGTATACTATAAAGCTACCTTAAGGTATAGCTACTATATAGCTAATTAATATAAAAAGGGAGAATAATTATATTTAGCCTTTATAAGTAATACTTATAAATATTACCTTAATTACTTTAGTAAGCACTTAGCTTAGTTTTAACTCTATATTATAGTAAATAAGTAATAAGTATAAGCTAAAGTAGCTTACTTAATAAAGCTATATACTTTTGCTATTCTAAATAATATAAAATAAAAAAGCTAAACTAAAGTTAAAAGCTATAGCTATTATAAAAAAGTAAGTAGCTTTATAGCTTATAAAAAGTTACTTTAAAAATAAGTTAAGTGCCTTAAAAAGAGTAGAAACTAAACTACTAAAGTATAACCTTTTTTATTAGCTTTAGTAATTTAGTAATATAATATAATAAATAACTATTTAAGCCTTTAACCTATCCCTACTAAAGGGCTAGCTAAATATAGTAGCTAACCTATTACCCTTTTATAATAAAGGTATTATATTAAAATATATAAAAGAAAATATACTTAGTATATATAATACTAAGTGCTTAGCTTAAGACTAATATAGTAGTAATATAAGAACTATATAGTCTTAATTAATTACCCCCTACCTTAAGCTTAAGCTATTACTAACTTACTATATATAAAGGCAAAATAGCTATATATATATATTAGAAATATAGCTCTAAATTATAAATAACTTAATATAAAATAGATTAGTACTTTATTATCTTATAAAATATAGAAATCTACTTTATATACTTCTTTAACTTTAAATATAACTAAACTATACCCTTATATAAACTTATATTAGCTCTTTTAAAGGACTAAATAGTACTTATTAGAAACTTTAACTAATACTATTTACTATAAAATAAGTATAAATATATCTTTTTAAGCTATAATACTCTCTTAATACTTATAACTTAATAGTAACTTAAGCTTATTACCTCTTAAAGTAAGATAACTTAATAAACCTAAGGCTAATAAAATAATATAATTAACTATACTTAAGCTACCTTTAACCTACCTATTAAGTTTATTAAAGGCCTTAACCTAAGTAGGTTTAACTATATTCTATAGCTTATTTATATTAAGATAGAAATATACTAATTAAGAAATAAAAACCTTAGGTTTAGCTAAGTATTTATAAATAATAATATTATATTTAGTAAGGCTATATATTAGCTTTACTATAACTACCTTAGAAAGCTATTAAGCACCCTTAAAAAGATTAACTTATTTATAAACTAGTTAATAGGTAAGCTTTAATAAATTACTAAAAAATTAACCCTAAAAAACCCTTAAAGTAAGCCTTATTAATAGCTATAGTAGAATATAAAAGTTAAGAAAGTAGTTTAAAAGATAAAGAGAGCTTAATATTATTAAAGAGTAACTAAAACTAATATAAATTAATAAACTATTACTAAAATAGCTAAGATTTAATTCTAAGTAGTTTATAAAAAGTAATATAATACTTAAAGATATCTTACTTAGTTAGTAACTACTAAGTAGCTTATTTTATAAAAACTAAAATAATAAATATAACTTTATAGTAGCCTTCCCTTTAATATTTAATAAATACTAACCTTACTTTAAGGTAAGGGTAATATAACCTCTTAAGTATATTTTTATAATAAAAAAGTAGTAGTATTTATAAAATAGTTCTTTCCTTTATTTTATACTTATACTAATAATATACTAAAAAACCTAAGGGCTTACCTTAATACTATTATATTTTTAAACTTAAAAAAGTTTAATAAAAATAAAATTTATATAGTTATAAAGCACTTAGCTAGCTAAAAGGTACTTAAACTTAATAAGCTTTTAATAAGGTTCCTTAAGGTATATAGTAAGCTATTAGCTTAAATACTAATATATTTACTTAATACTTATTATTAAATTAAGTACTATTTAGCTTTATTTTAAAAGGTAAAAGTAATAATACTATAAAAACTAAGAAAGTCCCTTTAAAAGCTTTAATAAGCTAAAGCTTAAAGGCTAATATTACTTTTAAGTATTATAAGTAAAGTCTTAAAAGTAGTAGTAGTAACTTAAATTACCTATATAGCTAAGAAGAGAGGCGCTCTCTTTAATATATAAATAGAAAATAAGGCTAATAGGTTAATAAAAGTAGCTCTTAATATCCTTACTAAGGTTATATATATAATATAGTACTATAGTAAAACTATATTACTTCTTTAGCTAAATATCTCTATAGCTTTTAATATTATATACTACTATTAACTTATATATATAATAATCTTTCTAAGCCTTCTTAAGTAAATAATAGTATAAACCTAAGCCTTTATAGCTACTAAAATAGCTTATTTTTATTTTAAAGGTAAAGCTATTAATACTATATTTATAACTACTAAGGTCTTATAAGGTTCCCCTATCTCCTCTATATTATTCCTTCTATATATTATCCCCTTTTATACTAAGCTATAGTTAGTTAATTTTATACTAATTCTAAGATTCTTAAATAATATAAATATTCTTACCTATAAATATATAATAAAGAATAACTAAGCCTAACTTAAGTAAGCTTAAGAGGTTTACTAAGAATAGTTTATTAAGTTAAGCTTAAAGTTTTATTTATAAAAAAGTAAATTTATTTACTTTACTAAATACTACTAACTAATAATAACTTTAGTTTAACTTAAAAATACTATTATTTAGCCTATTTAGTCTATCTATTTTTTTAAAGTATAAATATATAAAAAGCTTTAATAAAAGACTTATTAATTTAAAGTTATAAAAAAACTAACTTAATAATAACTTACTTTTACTATAGTTTTAGTATTAATATAAAGGTACCTTATATAGAATATAAGAATCCTCTATATATAAGTTATTTAAAGCTTAATTATATATAATATAGAAACGCACTATACCTTAATAAGCTATAAAGGGGTTGCTAAGGGTATAGCTAAAAAGTTTAAAAAAGAGTAACTTTACTATCTTTAGGTTATTATAAGTGCTTATAAAGCTATATCTTAAGCTTTAATAAAAATTAAAGTAGCTATATTACTTATTAACCTTTACCTTAACTTTTAAGTATAATACTTTTATAAGTAAATTAAAGTAAATAGTATAGTAAAAAAATTCTAAAGCGCCTATATAGTAATTATAACTAGGCTTTAATAAAGATATTATTAGCACGCTTACTAAGGCCTTAAACTAGCTTTTTTTATACTTTTTTAATACTACCCCTCCCTATATTTTAATAGACTTAATTCTATTAAAGAGTTAAAATAGAAATAAGTAAATAAATAGTATTAAAAGAGAGCTATAGTATATATATATTAGCCCTACTATACCTTTATAGTAGCTAAATAAGACTTTAACTTTAGAACTATATAGAAGCTTATATATTTATATAAGCCCTTTAATAAGCATAAGTTATTTATTCTTATATAAATATATATAAAAAAGATTAAGCTTAAATCCTTCCTTTATAACTAATATATCCTTAGTATAAACTTACTTATTTACTACTATTAGCTTAACTTTAAAGACTATTACTATATTATCCTAAAATATTTAAAATATAACTATTTATAACTATTTAGGCCTAAGGCACTACTCTTTTAAAATTATAAAGATATTTAAGTTACTCTTAATATACCCTAATTTATAAGCTTTTTTAGTAAGTAAATACTAAAGATTAGTTATATCCCTTATTTTATATTAGCTACTTACTTTAAAAAGAAATAAAAGTATAAAGTAAATAAAGTAATAAAAACTAAATAAAACTAATATAAAACTAAGCTAACTCTTAGCTAAAATACACCTTAACTAAGCTAAAGTAGCTTTATTATTATACTATTACTAAACGCCTTATAAATATAAAGGGCTAGCATCTTAAGCCTATAGTAAGGTATATAAAGGGACTTAACTATAATTATAAATTATAGTTACTATTATTATTTATAACTACTATTATTTATTATATTATTACTTATAAAAAAAAGAAAAAATAAAAAAAAAGAGAGTATTTAAAATAAACCTATATTAGCCTTTAGCTAATCCTACCTCCCTTAGGTCTTTTATAGTTATTTAAAGAGGTAGGCCTTATTAGCTACTTTTAAGGCTACTATAATTTACTTTAAGAACCTTAGGCACTCCTTTTTAAAGTATATAGTTAATCTACCCTTATTATTAGTGTTAGAATTGCCCCCTTACGGGAGAACCTCAGCATAGCCTAGCGGATTAATAGGAGCGAGAGCAGCGCTTCTATTAGGTGTATCTCTATAAATATAGGGCTGCACTTAAAGGGAAAAGTAGGCTAATAATAACACTACTTTTCCTACCTTTTCTAACCTTTTAAGCTAATTAAGAACCTTTATAAATAAGCTAAATTAGACCCTTTTTTATTACTCTTTTTTATTATATATAATACTAGCTAAACTAATATTAATTAGTAGTTATAAAACTATAGATTTATAAGGTTATTTAAAGAGATAGCTTTTAAAAAACCTTTTATAAAGTTAGGTTCTACTACTATACTATAGGTAAGGAATTTTTATACTTTTTAAAAAACCTTTTAAGGTTAAGTTCTACCTATATAACTATTTTTTATTAATAAAAGAAAAGGACCTTTCTTATAATAATAACTTTTATAAACTTAGATACTACTACTAATTATTATATAAAAAGACCTTTATCTTTATTATCTATTATAATAAAAACCCTTAATTTCTTACTTTTTAGCCCTTAAAGTAAAAACTAAGTTTTTTCCCTTTAATTAAGTTAGTTAATAAATATAATATTATAATATAACTATAAAAGGAAGACTCTCTCTAAAAGATATTATAAGAGTAAGAAAACCTTAATTTTAGCTTAATAATAGAATTAAAATACTTATATTCTAATACTATACTTAGTATTATTAAGAGCTTTTATAATATAATTTTACTTAACTAAAAGTATACTTAAGATAACTTAGCTAACCTTTATACTACTTCTCTTATTAAGCTTAATAATATATTTATATACTATATTTAGCTATACTATAATAAGAACTAAAGCCTTAAGTAGATAATCTATAACTTTTAAAAGGATTTTAAAGATTAAGAATTCCTTAACTTTAAAAGAATTAGTACTTTAATTTAGAGAGCTTTAAAAGATATTCTTTAAGACTAAGGAATTAAGCTTAGTAAAGGTATATAAGCTAAGGTTATTAAGTCCCTTTTTAAATTAAAAGAGCTTATTAATAAAGAAATTAACTAAAGATTCCTTAATTTACTATTTTCCCTTATATAAAATATATAAAATCTCTCTTTAAAGGAGTAAAGTATATAAAACCCTTTTATTAGCTTATAAAATATATAAGAACCCTATATAGCTATATAATATATATAAGAGCTTTCTTTTTATACTTTATAAGCTAAAAGAGTCCCTTTAGCTTTCTTTTTACTAAAAAAAAGCTTTTAAAGACTCTTTAAACTATAGAATTAAGTATACTATCTTAAATAACCTAAAGAATAGTTAAAATCTATTAAAAGCTAGTAAAGTTAATACCTTAATAACTAATAAAAGAGATAAGACTTATAAGGAAACTTATAAATACTTACTTTTAATAACCTTATAAATAAGTAAATCTACTAAATTTTAAAAGACTTTACTAAGAGATATATTAAAAAAGATAAATATAGTAGTAAAATATATAACTTTATTACTCTAAAGGTTAATATCTTTACTAATATATATATAAGAAGTAATATTCTATAAAAGGTTTAGCCTTAAGCTTTTTTAATAATACTTATAGAAAATGCCCTTACCTTTTACCTTAATATACTTTTAAGTGAATTTCTACTATTTTATAAGCTTATAACTTAAATAAAGAATTACTTTAAAATAAAAAGTAATTAATAATTTTATTAAATTAAATAAAATAAACTTACTTTTAGTAAAATTATTATTAATAACCTTAATAAAATTAAATTATAATGCCTTAAGCTTCTTATTATTAAACTTAAGAAAATCTACTATAGCCTTTTTTTACTAAATATAGTTAATATAGAGCTCTAAAGTTAGCTAATTATAGCTATTAATAGTATTCTTAAGTGTAAATTAGTACTTTTTATCTATATATTAACCTTTAAAAGAGTGCTTAAAGACCTTAGAAAATGCTTAAGGGTTAATAAGACTATTAACTTATAGTAATAAATTATAGAAATAAGTAATCTAAGTAACTATAATAAAGCTTACTTTATAAACTACTACTATAGCTAAGTAAATAAGTCTTATTTTTCTATATAAAAGTAAGGAAAATTATATTTTCTTTATAAATACTTTATTTATAGTAAATAAAGCTATTAATTAACTAACTACCTTAAATATAAGTAGTAAAAGGTAAAGGAGAAGTAATAGAAAAGTAAAAATTATAAGATACTACTTATAAAAGGTAGCTATAATACCTTTTTATAAGCTTTTAAAGGTATTTTAAAGGAATATAATAATAAAAAACTAAAAGAAAATAATAAAGGAGACTACTTAGCTTAGTAAGCTATTAATACCTTCTTTATTATAGAAAAAGAGTAATAAAACCTTTTAAAGTTAACCTTTATATAATTTTTTATTATAACCCCTATTATAAATATAAAGCTAGCTTTAAAGCTACTAATATATATACTATAAACCCTAACTTTTAAAGGATTTTAACTCTTAAAGATACTTAAGAATAATGCTTTTAAATATATTTTATTAAGAGATAACCCTTATAATTATATTAATAACTTTAACCCTTAATGCTTTATATTAGAAGAAAGATATAATAATAAGGTATTTTAAGGAATTATACCTAATACTAATATTATAGGTATTTTAACTATTAAACTTAATTAAGTAAAGGCATTAATAAAGTTAATACCTTACCTAAAGATTAAAGCTATAGATTAATATACTATTAATTTTAGTATAGAATTAGTAAAATCCTTAGGTATTCTTTAAGTATTAACAGTCTTTAGCACTATTAATTTTTATATTTTTAGCTTACTAACACTATTTTTATATTATATTATAGATATAAATAGAATAAAAGTAAAGCTTAATAATATTAAAAATATATTAATTTAAGGATTAATAAAAGTCTTAATTATCTATAAATAAGGATATCTTTAATAGACTTTATAAGCTAATAAAGCTAAGGTTTTTTACCTATTAAAATAAGAAATTTATTAACTTTACTACTATTTTAGTTACCCTTTTATTATATAACTAAGCTAGCTACTATAATAAGCTAGTAAAGATATAACTATAGGAATTATTAAAAAGCTAACTTATAAATGCTATTAATACTAACTTTATAGCATATCCTTTAGTAGATTTAAATTTATACTAAAAAAGGACTATAAATTTAACTATAAAGTTATTATTAATATCCTCTAAATTAATAATAAACCTATTTTATATATTATTAATGCTATAACCTTATTTTAAGCTATATATTTCCTTAATTTAAAGAAGTAAAAGGTATATAATATTTAGAATGCCCTAAAAGAATATTAAATTAATATATATTTAGGGCCTTTAAACTAAATAATCTATAATACTAAAAAAGCATTTGCTTTTATAAAATTTTACTACTTAGTATAGTTAATAGCTATTAATATAAGTAAAGTCCCTATTAAAGCCTATAATAGTGTAGGGAAGGTTAAATGCTATTACACTTTATTAAGAAGGGTATATAATATTATTAAGGCTAAGTTTAATAACTTTTTTATACTAAGCTAAAGGTTATAGATAGCTATTAAAGCTATTAATAACTCTACTAAACTTAATAGTCTTATACTAACCCTATTAGTATTTAGAATATATTTATAAATAATAATAGAATTAGCTCTAAGCCTCTTAATAACCTAAAGGGCTATAATTCTTTATAAAGCTACTAATAAAGCCTATAAATATTTTATAAAGTAGTAACTTTATAATATATTATATATAAGGAATAAGCTAAATACTTTCCTAACTTATAAGCTACTATTAAAATCTAATATAAAGGTATAGTATAAAAAGGGTAGTTAGTATAGTTTTTATAAGTTACTAGCTATAAATAATAAGACTTATATTATAGTAATGCTTAATAGCTTTATAAACTTTTAAAGTATAGTTATAAAGCCTTATATAATAAAACTAACTAATAATAATAAGGTTATTAATATATTAAAAGAAAAGAAGAATAAAAAAGAGATAAAGGTAAATAAAAAAAAAGAGAAGGTAAATAAAAAAGAGAAGAAACTTTATAAAAGAATAAAGTTCCTTTTAATATAAGTTAAAGGGGCTATAGTAGTACTACTTATAAAAAAGGGAAGGGAATAACTAAGAAAGGTCCCTATAGTAATAATAACTATATTAAGGATCTTAGAAGATAATATTAAGGAGATAATAAATATATTTATTACTAAGGTTCTTATAATAATAATTACTATAAGTAAGGGGTAGCTTAAAGGTGCCTCTTATATACTTATAATAATTACTATTATAAAGGAATAGCATTACTATAAAGTCCTTATAGTAATAATTATTATAAATAAGAGGCAGCCTTAAAATACTTTTTAAGTGCTTATAATAATTAATACTATAAAGAATTACTATTTTTAGTATAATTATATTATTTTCTAAGGGAGGTATAAAGGGCTTATAGTAAATAATACTATAGGTTAGTAAGTTATAAACTAAAATAGTAAAAGATATTATAAAGATATCCCTTATATTAGTCTATTATAGGTATAGTTAGTAAAATAAGAAGGCATTAAGTATATTATACACCCTACTTTTATTAACTTTAAGATATTATTATAGTAAAACTTAGAAAAAAAAGGTATATAAAAGGAGGAAAAAGGGAAAGTGCTAGGAAATAAATATAAGAAAATAGTAGCTACTATATATATTAGTAATAGCTATAAAGATAATACTAAGGATTTTGCTTTTTTAACTACTAAGAAAAAGAATAATTTTTAGCTTATAGTAAACCTTAAAAAGGAAGGTAAAATAATTAATAAAAGTAAACCTTTTACTAAGTTTAATAAGAAAAAGGTTAATACTTTATTATCTTATAAAGTCTTTAGATTTATTACTTTTAATCTAAAAAAATATAAAAATTACTACCTTTTTAACTCTTATATAGTTTAAGAGGTAAAAGGAAAAGGCATTAATAAGCCTTATAAAAAATTAAGGCTAGTAATCTAAGAGTATAATAATAAAGGAAAAGATATAATTCTTATATAGTTACTAATAATTTAATAAGTTAGCTAATAACTTATTATAGTATTAGCACTATTATTAGCAAAAGAGAATATTTTCTTATAGATTTAAGATATTATATAAGCTTATATATAGTCTTAAACTACGCTTAATAGGCTAATTATTATAAGGTTGCTTTAATAAATTACTTATTTATATCTTACTAATATAATTATAGAAGTAATTAAGCTACTTTATAGAATAGCTAAGGTAGGCACTTATTAGTAGGTAACCTATATAAAGCATTATTAAGAAAAGCTTATAATAATAACCTTAAGCTATAACTTATACTTATTAATTACTTTAAATAAGAACTTAGATTTTAATATTATTAAAATATAAACTAATAACACTCTTAGCTTTAGTAATACTATATTTTTTAAGAAAGAAAAAGCTAAGTTAAAAAACGCTAGGTTTACTATAAAACTAAAGTAAAGGCTAATGCTTAAAGAACCCTTTATCTTTCATAGCTATATTTTTTTATAATATAAAGATAAAAGTATAAAAGTTAAATAGAAAGGCTAAAGTAATAAGCTTATAATAATTAGACTAATAAGCTAAGTATAAAGGCAGAATATATAAGGTAATAAGCTTATAAAGTATATATCTTAATAATCTACTAACCTAAAGCTACTTTTAACCTCTTAGTTATAATATAAGTC
>SRPV01001127.1:0-10532 GCA_018360135.1 Claviceps sorghi | reverse complement strand
AAAAAAAAAAAGTCAATCAAGATGAGACAGCCGTCTATTCAAAAAGAGTCGTCGTCATGGTCTATCATGCAGCATCCACTACGACGCTTCGATCCGCGGCAGCTCGAGAAAGCCGCCCTTGAGCAGCCGCCTCGACTTTACGCCTTTGCCGCCGCGTCGTCAATCTGCGCCACCCACGCGTGCACCTTCCTGGCAATCATCCAGCTGGTGTCTACATGCTGGTCAGTGTGGTGAAGGAATTTTTGAAGACGGTACATGTATATATAAAACTGAAAAAAAAAAAAAAAAAAAAAAAAAAAAAAAAAAAAAAAAAAAAAAAAAAAAAAAAAACTCACCTTCTCCCACACAAAACGCATGGGGAATATTGCCCTCGTCCACAGTAATACTCGTCCCACCCGCCGCGCGTCGCCGCTCAACAAACTCATCCCGCACATGATTCGCAACCCAGTGGTCCTCCCTTCCGTAAAAGAGGAAGAAGCGCGGCGGCGAGGAAGACGAGAGCCGGTCCGTCTGATGCACACCGCCGGATGCCGCCTCCCACAGCTCGTCCTCCCACTTGTCCTCGAGGACGGTGTCCATCTCCGACTTGGCCATGTGCACCAGCTGCAGGAGCCCGTCCCTGCTCTTGAGCCACTCGGCCACGAGGCCCGCGGTGCGGCGCGAGAACCCCATGAGGTTGGCCGCGATGCACCGCAGCAGTGCCCCGGGGACGAACCGCAGCAGCGCCCCGGCGTACCAGGCAAGATGCGTCTCCATGGTCGGCAGGCCGCGCAGCAGGGTGAAGCGGACGCCCGCGGGGGAGGCGGCCAGCGACGCAATGGTCGGGAAGAGCAGGAACCCGTGGCGGAGACGCAGATGCGCCGCGCCCGCCCGCGGCGCCCGCATGTGTCGGTGGAAGACGTCGACGCAGATGTACGCGCCGATGGAGTGGCCCATGAGCACGACAAAGTCGTAGGGCGTGCCGGAGCCGGTCCTGCGCGAGGCCACGTCGCCATACACGGCGTCGACCTGCGCGTCGACGTCCAGCGGCGGGTTGTCCGGGCCAAAGGGCTCGTGCTCGTCGTCGCAGAAGCCGGCGAGGTTGCGGCCGTACAGGTCGTACGCCGTGTGGCCCTGCGAGGCGTCGAGCAGGTTGCGCAGCGCCTCGAAAAAGTCGACGTAGAAGCCGATGAGGCCCGGGTTGCCGCAGACAAAGTAGATGAGCGCGCGCTGCCGGTCCTGGGACCGCCGCCCTCGTTCAGCGGGCTTCCATATCGAGGCTAGCATGGCCCGGGCACCGGACGGACAAGACGGACGAGACGGACGGGACGGACGGGACGGACACACGGATGGATGGCGATGGATGGCGATGGATGGCGATGGATGGCGATGGATGGCGATGGATGGCGATGGATGGCAATGATGGGCGATGATGCACGAGCGCATCGTTGGTGTCGGGTCGAGGAATGCCGCAGCGCCCTGTCGCCGGCACGTGGAGTCACGACAAGGGGGTGGAGGGTGAGGGTGAGGGTGAGGGGCGTGCACTTAACAAACATATGTCGTGGTCTAGACCAACATGCATGTGTCGTCGCATCAAGGATGACTCCAACGGCCAGGCCAGCAAACAAAGGCCCATCGACAACAACAATCAATACCATGCAAAAACCACCGGCGCATTATTGTACCTTGTACCAAAAGAGTCCAACCATCCCCCTCGCTTCGCAATCCACCAAATCACCATCACGTCCCATCACGGCCGTCCTTTTACAGCCGTACTTTGACAGTCTTCTTCACTTCCACCAACCCGACCGATGCTTTCGTCACCGTGGCCCATCCCGGCATGTACTGCCGAATCTCATGCAGCGCCGGGATCGCACTGGCCCTGTTGGCGTCTGACCATGCACATCTTGCCGTCACGGATACTTCGTCTGATACGGCCCGCAACTTGAGCTCCTCGTTCACACTGCCTTGATCGACCGACCCCTCAATGTTTTTACCCTCGGCGGAAGCCGCCATATAACCCCGTCCATCCATCTCCAGAGTAACAGTCCAGGGCCCGTCCCATTTCCTCCTCCAGAGCTGGATGTGTTTGAGGCCGTCGGGCGGAAGAGACCCAAATCGCCCGTCCCTCCTTCCACCACCTTCAACGTGAAAGCCAAAGATGGGAGACGACACGTCAAGAAAGCACGTGCGCGTGTTCAGCCCATCGACCTTGACAGTTATTGACGAGCCGTCGGCCTTCCTCGTCGCTTCGATCGAGACAACGTCTTCTAGTTTGGCCCCATCCGCCAAGTCTGGCGGTAAAAGCTGTGCATCGTATTGGCAGGTCTTTAGGTCTGCGCGCACTGTAGGCCCTCGGCATGCAATCTGCTGGCCGGCTGCCGTGGGCAGAGAATCGACAACAGGTCGAACAAAATCCTCAAGTCCCATGAGACTGACGACATTGCTACCTTTATCCACGTCGATGGTCTGCTGGAAAAAGAATTTGAACCGGTTCGTCACAGAAAAGGGGAATGCCATCAGATTGTAGCTGAGTGTGGCAAGAAACACAAAAAGGAAGAATACCGCAATCTGATGGCCGACACGATGCAAGAACGGCATCAGAGGCAGGAGGAGCAGAATGCTCAGAATCGCAACCCCCATGATGGGCGTCAGCAAGCTGCTGCCGTCGGTGCCCGTCATGGCCATAGACGCGGTCTGCACCAATGCGAGGTTCCCCAGGACAACAATGTATAGGGGCCCGAGTAGAAGAAGCTGAATGAACCAGGTCCAGCTCGGGAGATGACCAGACCATCCTTGTTCCTGTTCGTAGGGTTGATACCTTGGCCCATTCTTCCTAACCTGGACGGGCGTAGGATCCGGACCCGAAACAGATCTTCTATAAGTGTTTGCAAACGTCGTTGTTTGTTCGTCGGCCCCGGAGCTCTCCACCCCGGCGACAAGAGGCGTTGTTTCCGTCGGTTCGGCAACGTCATCCCCAGTCTCTTCGGCATCATCCGCGCGTCCAGGAGCAGGACTATTAGATCCAGACGTGTCTACGTTTGAATCGTCTCCACTCTCAGCTAGCCGACGCACGTAATCCGTCTTCCTCGGCAGAGCAAACTGTTCAAGAAGCGAAATAAACACAGCCCCAAAGGCAAACGTATGGAGAATTGCCAGCGGATAGACCCCGCCTAGGCCCATGCGGTCCTCGGCAACGGCAGCAAAGATGGACAGGACCCAGATTATAAAAAAAATCCAAATCAAGGTAAAGCCTCGTTGAAGAGCACTCGGTCGCACAACACTGGCCCCTCGTAGTATGAGCCATGCGGCGAAGTAGAATAGCGAAATCATCATGGCCCAACTGAAACCCAGAGTCAGCACCTCGTAACCCAGGCCGAGTTTTCCAGTCAGAAAAAAGGGGGGCCAAGCAAATTTAAAGGGATGGATAAACGGGCACTTACACTGCATAGCCACTGCTGTACACAATCAGAGGGTTCACCTTGGCCAAGAGATATGCCGCCCCAATGGTCAAGCCGCCAGCAAAGACCGTTGCGAGAGGAAAACGAACGAGGCCTTTCCATCCCCCCAAAGCGACACGACCATCACTTCCTTCCACGTCCGAGTCCACATTTCTGGCAAAGAAGTACCATTTGTCCTGGCGCGCGAGCGGATACGCCGTAACCAAGAGAATAAGGGGAGTCGTTATGAGCAACGTCAATGTCCAAGCGAAAAGCCCTCTGAGGGGAAAGGCTGACCAGGCGGAGCCAAACCAATCAAACCAAACTCCAGACGTGGGCCTGCCATTCTGAACGAGATCTTTTCTACCATCAGAGCGAGGGCCATTGAAGCGAGAACTGCTGGCGCTCTCCGATAAGGACTCTGTGGAAGCCAGAGCCGCCGACAGCATGTGCCATATCGAATGGACGGACGTGTGTCGAGTATCATCGTCTTCGGTGTGGTATCGAGCGCGAGGCGCAAAGAAGGCGATATCGAGACCACGTTGACCAAAGTTGTCCACAAAAACAGAATAGTCGGTCCTACTTCTGATAATTCCTCTCTCAAAGGCATTCGCTGCGACCACAGAGCCAAAAGGATGAGGACTCTCCGCGTAGGCCTGCGCGGTCTCTAGGTCGGTTGTTCTGAACAGCATAGCTCGCCCGCCAGCTCCAGCTCCCTCGAGATTGACAAAGGTGTGGCAAAACTGCACCAGAGGGCTATATCCGAAAGCTCGTGCCCCAAGCAGTCCATCCTCCTCAGCATTGTTGAAGAGTAAGATGATTCCATTCTTTGGCTGTCGACCGTTTGAAGTGAAGTGACTGAGCAGCTGCAAGAGGGAAACGCATGACACGCCATCATCTGTTGCGCCGTATCCAGTTGAGACCCTATAGTACTTTTTATCAGCCACGTGGAGTGTACAAGCACAAGCACATGGTGTCAAAAGGCAAACTCACGAGTCAATGTGACAGTTTACGAGTACTCCGGCGCCACGCTGAAGGATTCTTTGCGGTTTTTCAGAGAGCCACCAGTCTCCCTCGGGATCTTCAGATCCGTGGATATAGACATAGAAGTTGTTTCCTTCAAAATACTGGCCAACAGTACTGCCGCGCTCGGCGTACGTGACATTGGAAATAAGATCGTTAAAGATGGTAGCTCCTGGAGGCCGCGCAAAGGCTCCGGGTAGTTGCCGAGCATCGTCTTGTGCGGAAAAAAAGTAGCTATCCAGGCCGAGATTAGTGTCGTGATGAATCCTGAGCTGTGTCGACGCGCTACAAACCTGCTTTTCCACGTCACCCCGCCAGTCAGATCCTCGGTATACTTGACTCCGTTCCGATCAAGAATCTCCCGAGACCGACGCATGAGATAGTCACGGACCACGTCATTCTCATGGCTGTTGTACGGATGATGTGACCTCGTAATGGCCTGGAGATCCGCCCAAGCCTCCGTCAGATTGACGCCTTGCGGCAATTCATCCTGGGCTGGTGCAGGTGGTACTGTTTCATGAACGTAAATTAATGAAACAAACACGGCAATGTAGACTACCGTTGTCCAGAAACTGACCGGACCGCGTCGAAAGGCAAAGGGATTGGCGAATTTCATGATTAATTCTCTGACCGAGAAAAAAAAAAACTGAAAAAAAAAAACTGTTGCGAGCGCGGCGATGGAAGCGCAGTGGACAAGTCGCCGGCCGGGGTAAGCTGCTAGCGCCGTTACGAAGAACGAAGGCCCATAATGCAAACAGAGGTCGCGTCTGAACAACTGAATAGACCGTGCCAACACAGCCGCGCGCGAACCGAAGCTGATGATGCTAGAGACAGCACCGCCCGAATAAAACTCGAAAGGAAACAAAGGATAAAGATACAGAAAAAGAACAAAAAAAAAATTGGTGACAAAGCGAAAGCTTCCCGGTAGTTCGATGCACTCGGTCGGTGGCTTTAGGTATGACGAAATAGCGAGGTGGGGAGTGCGCCGAGGATGGAGGTTGGAGATGGGAGATTGGAGGAGCGTAGTTCGCAACTTCGTCATGTTGTGGCGCAAGAATTGACATGGCTGGGACGGACTGGAGCTGCAAGCGGTCGAAGCTAGCGCCTGGTTGGAGCTAATGCAAGCCCATGCTCGTCAGAAGTTCTGTGACGGCACCGGACCCGTTCATGCTGGAGGGCTGGAGGCAGGAGGCAGGAGGCAGGAGGCAGGAGGCAGGAGGCAGGAGCCACCAGTCCCGGATGGCCCGTGCGTGTCCGTGCCTCCCACCCGGTTGGGTCCGGTCGAAGAGAACGAAGAAACAGCGTGCCTATTTTATTAATGACGTCTCGAGAGGAGACCATCATGACAGAACCACGACAGAGCAGGTACTAAAAGAGCATGAGGCATTCGTCCTTAGCCTGTATATCTTACTTGGCCGGATCAAGATCAACCAGCCAGCCTTGGACGGCTGTCAAGTGTCTACACATGGCGCCGATCTCGGCTGTCACGGGAGCTTACTCGTGGCGAGCCGGTGGGTGACATTCAATCCTGCAGACAAACGTACAATTACTTGCGCACGTCTACATCCTCATGTTTCCCGACCCAAGACGCACCAAATGGCTGCTAAATTATTGCTGTTACCTAGATTACATACATACCTACCTGTTTGCGGGGTTAGTGAAGACATGCTGCAATTCACACCTTCATCTTGATTGAGGGCTGCCGGAACGCGCCATTGCTACAAAAAAAGAAAACCCAGCACACAAGCAACGAGAGGCGGGTGTGGATTCATTACCAGCCATTAGTTTTTTTGACTCTCCGACGCACAGGAAGAAGTCAGTCTTTTTTCAGGAGTAAATGCAAAAGTTCTCTCGATGGTCTTGAAGGGCCATCATCCGTTAGCGGTTCGGGAATCTTTCATTTACAACCTTTCCAGATAGCGGCTCACTCAAGCTCCAGGAGGCGGCGGCGGCGGCTGGTTGCCAGGAGGAGGAGGAGGAGGCGGCGGCGCATCTCCAGACGGCGGTGGTGGTGGAGCTGCCGCGTATTGCTGAATGAGAGCATTCACACCACCAAGACCAGGGGGGGCGGCAAGACCAGGACCGACCTGCGGAAGGCCAGGAGGCGCGCCCATACCAGGAGGCGGGGCATAGCTGCCAAAGCTGCCATACCCAGCAAAGCCGTTGCGGGTTCCTGGGGCTTGGTGATGAGAGGGCTGGTGCGGATGGTGCTGATGATGTTGCTGTTGGTGGTGATGTTGGTGGTGATTATGGTGGTGACTATGCTGCTGCTGCTGCTGCTGCTGCTGCCACGGCGGTACCGACGAGCCTACTGAGCCGTAGCCTCCTTGGTGGTAACGGTTGTCACGGTCACGGTCACGGTCACGGTCACGATCGCGGTCTCGATCGCGGTCTCTGTCTCTGTCTCCTTGGTAATCATTCCCACGATTGCGTTCTCGTGCCCATGGCGGCGGAGCAGAGCCGCCAGAGCCTTTGGATTCGCTGTCGTTGGAGTCTTGGTTGCGGATTCGCCAGGGTGCGGGTCCGCCCGTAGGACCGCGTTGCCAGGGCTTAACGTCTGCTGCACCGGGTGCGCGGTCTGTACCAGGACCGGCTTCGATTCGAGCCGGAGGTCCCGAACCACCACCAAGTTCTTGCATGAGTTGCTGAGGCAGATAGTCAGAAACGAGAGTTCAACCGCAACAGGTCTTTTTTCCTTTTTCTCCCCCTTTTCTTTTTTCTGCGGAAAACGGAGAGGGGGAAGGGGGATGTAGCCACCACTTACCTCCATTTCACGATCAACGGCATCGCCACCACCGACCTTACCGCCAGGGCGAGCGCCATCATTTCTCCAGCTGGCTCCCCTCTGGCGATCGGGACAATCACGAGCCATATGTCCGGCGTTGCCACAAACACGGCAAATGATGCTAGCGGTATAGTTTTGACGCTCGGGACAGTCGTATTTTCGATGGCCAATCTTGCCGCAGTTCTGGCATGCTTGATTCTCGTCGTCTCGGAGGGTTCCGTTCAATGTGGCCAGCTCACGAAGCTGATTTCTCTTCAGTTCGTTTTGGCCCTCAGGAATGGACGCAGCCTACGAGTGCAGTCATTGGTTAGAGACCATGGAATCGGCAGTGAAAGTGAAACCAAGGAGCCAAAGACTAACCGTCTCAATAACATTGTGGATGAGCTGCTTCGCTTTGTTAATCTTTTCCTCCGTATCGGCCATGATGAGACAGTGCAGATCTTCCTCCTGGTTGCTTGAGTGAGCGGCATCCGAGCGGCCTTTTCCTTCCTTGACGGAGCCCTTGCCACGAATGGCAATCTTGGCCCCAGACTCAGTCTCCATCTTCTTGAGTGTGTTACCACGGGGTCCGATAAGTAAGCCAACTTGAAGGGGGGAAAAGCTGCATGTTAGTATTTGAGAAACTTTCTTTGGTCACAACTGTGTGCTGTACGGGATAAATATGGTGAGACATTCGACGAAGGACCAGATGGATCCATGACGACCTCCATGTGGTCGCAGCGACACTGATCAGACTCCAAAGAGGGACACACGATTCAAGAGGGGGAAACGAAAAGAAGCAGAAGTATTGGTCAGGGTTAGGAGGGTTAGCAATCATACTGAAGTTAATCTCCGGATAGTCATTCACAGGCACGTAGACCTTTTCTTGGGTCTTGGTGGGCCTGCGGTAGTCCTGTGGAGGATGGTAGTTAGGAATCGTCTTCATGGCCTTCTCAATCAGCTTATGTCGCTCGTCTTCGAGCTTTTTACGGTAGCGGTACTCTCGCGTGTTGATACGTCTGCCATGGTTATCGTACTGAGGAGCCGGAGACGGGGATCTGTGCCGAGTTGTTAGCAAGAAGAAGTGTTTCAAGAATCTTTCCGCCATGAAGGAATAGCAACAAGGGGGTGAAGGGGGGGGGAACGGCGCAGCACGGCTCGAGTACCATACCTGTCCCCGTCAGCCGGAACGACGTCGTCGATGCGCAGCTTCTGGCTGATTTCCTCAATACGCAGATGAAGCGTATAGGCTTCTAGCTGTTCGCTCGTCATGTTTGACAAGATGGCCGTCGGCAGACCCATGAGGCCAGCGGCCTTGTTTTCAGAATCGCCCCATCGATTCCGCTTTTTTCTCCGTCGCGGGCCATCGGCTTCGCCTCGAGGTTCGGGGTCGCGGCCGCGCGCTGCATCGTGCTGCTGCGCAGTATCACCGGCTGGCTCATCGTCGCCTCCGAAGCGACGCTTGCCGAGCGGTATGTTGTTCGAGCCCGTGATGCCCTGGTTCCGCCAAGACATTCTGATGATGTGCGTACTGGGATGGTTGTGCTGCTGGTGAATGAAACGAGCGACTTTGGATCTGCCACCACCGAATTTGCTCCAGCGTGTTCCGGACTAATGCTGTTCCGTGCTGGGGACTTTGTGCGCCACCGCGCGCCACAGGCATCTCTTTAGTGCGCGCAAGATGACTTGCCGATCCACTTTTCTACAACCAGACAGCTTATTAGGAAGTACTTGAATATTCTAGATAATATTAAGTACCTAGGTACTTAGGTACCCACCTAGGTACCTACCTAAGTACTTAAGTTACCATATCAATCAGTGTGCGTATAAAGTTCCTTTTTATACTGATGTTTCAAGCAAACCTTTGTCATGGTACCCTCCGGTGAAATCCAACACGTCCTGCCAGAAAGCCAGGACTACAAACGATAGCGGAAGCCCACCATCTCCCAGTCCGTCACATCTTGGTAATCCACCGGCCGTGGCTGCACGCGCGTCGCCGCCACGGCCACATCTCCGGGCCCGAGCCGCGCCGTCTTGTCCGCGCCGGCCACCGCCCCCGCCGCGCCGGCGCTGCCCCGGAATCCCTCCCGCCCGACCCGCCTGGCATTCATCCACTGCAGGTAGGATCTCAGGACCAGAGCCAACACGACCGCCAGGGCGTAGCATATCATGATGCCCCGGAAGGCAGAGTCGTACGTCGGCGCCTCCTGCTGCCGGAACAGCTGCGGCCCGACAATGTTGCCCGCGCAGTAGGCCATGAGCTGCATGGCCGTCATGGTCATCTTCTTGGTGACGCCGCGGAAGTTGGCCTGGACGAGAGACATGGCGAGGGGCATGGCGGCCGGACCCGTCGCCAGGAGGAAGTAGGCCAAGAGCCGGACGCCGGCGCGCGGGACACGGGACCGGCAGTAGATGACGGCGGCGCCGACGACGCACGGCACCACCACGGCCACGATGAGGAGGCAGTTGAGCGTGCGGGAACGTCCGGCGGCCAGGCCCGCGCCCGCAATCACACCCGCCGAGAGCAGCGAGTAGGGGATGTTGATGAGCGTGGACTGCAGGCCGGTGAAGTCGAAGGACTGGATGATGATGTTGGCGAAGCCCTGGGTGCCGCCGTTGGGGATCTGCGTGAGCAGGCTGATGAGGAAGATCAACCAGGACTTGGGATCGACGACGCACTCGACGGCCTGGCGCCACTCCCAACGCGAACCCCCGGTCGGTCCCGTGCCGGCAACGACGACGCGCGCCTCGGCCACCCGCCGTTGTTCCTCGCTCAGAAACCTGGCCGCGGAGATGCTGTCCGGCAGGAACACGAAGAGGGGGATGGCCCAGAGGAACGTGGCGACGCCCAGAATCATGTACATCCACCGCCAGGGATGGACGTGGTCGCGCACGTGGCCCACGCCAAAGGCCATGAGGCTCGACACCATGCCGCCCAGGGAGTTGCCCGCGAACCAGATGCCCACGCGCCGGGGCATCTCGTCCCGCGTGTACCACGTCGACGTCAGGAACATGAAGCCCGGCGTGATGGTGGCCTCTGCCACGCCGAGCAGGAAGCGAACCGCCACGAGGCCGCCGAAGCCGCGGCACGCGGCCGTGAGAGCCACCACGGCGCCCCAGAAGAGCGTGTTGCCTGCGAGGTACTTGCCGGTCGGGAGACGGGCGATGAGGATGCTGGTGGGATATGTCCAGGCGAGATAGCCAAAGTAGAATACGCCGGCCACCCAGCTGTACCCAGCTCGCTCATCTCCCCACCACGCCAGAATGCCGTCCTCCTCGAGAATGTCCAGCGCGTAGAGCTGTTGCAGCATGGCAGCCAGCAGGGT
>SRPV01001126.1:0-10546 GCA_018360135.1 Claviceps sorghi | reverse complement strand
TTGAAAAAAAAAAAAAAGAAAGAAACAGGAATTCCTCCGTCTACAGTCTTCTTCGTAGCACTTCCTCCCCCCCTTTCGTCCAAAATGGCTCCTTCAATCAAGCTCAACAGCGGCCATGAGATGCCCCAGGTGGGCTTTGGCTTGTGGAAAGTCGACAAGGCCACTTGCGCCGACACCGTGTACAATGCCATCAAGGCCGGCTACCGGCTCTTTGACGGAGCGTGCGGTATGTTCATCCGGTCCATGCGGACCGGAAATTCCAATCACAGGGCTTCAGACTGATTCGTGGTGTCCGAGGGAATGAAAGACTACGGCAACGAAAAGGAGTGCGGACAGGGCGTCGCGAGAGCCATCAAGGAGGGCATCGTCAAGCGAGAGGACCTCTTCATCGTGTCCAAGCTCTGGCAGACCTTCCACGACAAGGAGAGGGTCGAGCCCATCTGCCGCCGACAACTCGCCGACTGGCAAGTCGATTACTTTGACCTGTTCCTCATCCACTTCCCCGTCGCCCTTGAATACGTAGACCCTTCGGTGCGCTACCCCCCCGGCTGGTTCTACGACGGCAAGAGTGAGGTCCGCTGGAGCAAGACGACCAACCAGCAGACCTGGGAGGCCATGGAGAGCCTGGTTGACGCGGGCTTGGCCAAGAGCATCGGCATCTCGAATTACCAGGCCCAGGGCATCTACGACCTGCTCAAGTATGCCAGGATCCGACCCGCCACCCTCCAGATCGAGCTACACCCTTACCTGCAACAGAAGAACCTCGTTAGCCTGGCCAAGGAGGAGGGCATCGCCGTCACGGCCTATTCGTCCTTTGGTCCGACCGGCTTCATTGAGCTCGACATGGACCGCGCCAAGAATGTCACTCCGCTCATGGAGCACGACGCCATCACGGCCATGGCCGCCAAGCACAACAAGACGCCCGCCCAGGTTCTCCTGAGATGGGCAAGTCAGCAGGGCCTGGCTGTCATTCCCAAGACCTCTCGTCCTGGCGTCATGACCCAGAATCTCGAGAGCACCGACTTCAACCTGGACCAGCAGGATATGGATAGAATTGCCAAGATGGACCTGAACATGCGATTCAACCAGCCTACAAATGTAAGTCCGACGGAAGAGGAGATTCCATGTGATGACAATACGACACCGGCGGCTAATCGCATTTCTTTCAGTATTTCCAAACGAGCAAATTGTCAATCTTTGACTAAGCTGCCGACTCATGCCCTGAAATCTCAACGCCGAGGTACTTGTCATTGTAGAGTTACTGTGTGCATCAGTCAAGATCGGAATAGACGTCTTAGATTTAAAAGAGGGCGGGAATGTAGCAAAGAGACAAAGAATCGAGAAAAAAAAAAAGGGTACATGTTTGAACAAATTGGTGCTACTCCTCACCCAGGTTGAATAAGGATGACGTAATATGTGCACTGCGAATTGGTTCAAAATACAATCCTCCGCCTTGCCTCTTCCCCCCAAACACTTGGCATGATGGTGCTCTTGGCTGTAAATAAAGAGATAGCTCAACGCCTGAACACCCTGCTTGATGCTGCTGCTGCTGCTGCTTATTTCCCCTTTAAAAACGCTGATCGACGTGATGGATTATACTCTCACATATGCTAAAGCGAGAAAAAAAAAAAGAAAATCAGTAATCATGGCTCTCGGCAAAGGGGCATGTCAACGTCAAAACATACTGGCATCAATCTGCTTTACTTGAGGCAAAGCTAGCCGGACCTTGTTCCTGTAAAGAGCCGGGCCGCGAAGCTGGAGAGGATTGCCTTCGAAGTAGACAGTCGTCAGGCCCTCTTTGTTTCTGAGCACCTTTTCCACCTCGTTGAAGTCGCCAATCTGGTTATAGCTGGCCCATAATTCTTCCAGATTCGCCAAGCCTTCCAAGCCCCCAAGACTGCTGACCTGGTTGTTGGAAATGTCCAAGATTTTGAGGCTGCGGTTGTTTTCAATGCCTTCCAGACTTTCCAGCATATTGTGGGAGATGTAGAGTTCTTCGAGTCCGGGGATCTCTTTGAGGGGCGAAAGATGTCGAATTCTGTTTGACTGAATGCTGAGGAGACGTAGGTTTGACAGGCCGCCCAAACCAGTCAGCTCGGTGATTTTGTTCTTGGCGACCCAGAGCTCTTGCAGACTTTTAAGATTGTCCAGATTTTTCAATTCTCGAATGCGGTTCGACCCGAGCTCCAACGAGGTCAGTTTTTCAAACGTGTCCAAGCCTTCGATTTTGCTAATCTTGTTCGCGACCAAGAAAAGATCCTTTAGCTCCGACATATGGCTAATGTTCTTGATGTGTTTAATCTTGTTGAAACTCAGGTCCAGACTGGTGAGGTGTTTGAGGTCATCCAGTCCTCGCATGTGCGAAATCAGGTTGTCGTAGAGATCGAGATCCTTCAACGTGGCTGCCAATGGGGCTAGTCCCTCGATTTCTTGGATGTTGTTTTGCCGCAGGCATATTCGGGCCACGCATTTGAAGCGTTCTAGTCGGAGGGATGCTATGGATGTGATGCGGGAATGCGTGCACATGATTTCTTCGCTGTCGGAGCTTTCGCCTTCCAGTAAATCTGGAGAGTTTGAATTCGTTAGTCCACGCGGACGTGAGTCGGGGTTAGAAGAAAAAAGAAAAGAGAAGAAAAAAAAAAAAAACGCTTGTGGGTATACCTTCATCGGCTCTAATCTCGTCGCCAGGAAGCACATTGTCGTCATCGGAGTACTCGGGGTCCGAAAGTGCCTCTGGGTTCGACAAGAGTGCGGACTTGGGAACTCGAAGCTTCCCATCCCATCCTTTGCTGTTTTTCATGCCGTGACATGCATCCTCGTCATTCTCGCGAGGTGAAACTCGGTCGTCTTGTATGTCTATATGTTGCGGCTGGCCGGTTTCCTTGTCTGACGGAGACGACATGGTCGGGCCCAGCGGGAAGACTTGGGGGATTGTACACAATGAAACAATCCTACGGGGCGTCTTGGACAGATACCCAGGCCCGTGGCTAACGAGGGAAAATGCAGATGCTTTGCACGTCACAAGCGCGCGCGCACGAAAGAGAGGGAGCGAGAGGAAAGAGAGGGAGGGAGAGGGGG
This sequence comes from Claviceps sorghi, assembly GCA_018360135.1. Taxonomy (NCBI): domain Eukaryota; kingdom Fungi; phylum Ascomycota; class Sordariomycetes; order Hypocreales; family Clavicipitaceae; genus Claviceps; species Claviceps sorghi. The sequence continues at coordinate 7,468 of SRPV01001126.1, read as the reverse complement.
AGGGAGAGGGAGAGGGAGAGAGGGAGGGAGAGAGGGAGAGGTGGAGGGCAAGCGGCAAATGCGGCAGCTTCACGAGTCATAAACTGCGGGAGGGAGGGAGGGAGAAGCAAAAGCTGCAAGAAGCACAACAAAGGATTCAACAGAAGCTTGGATCATGAGAAGTTGTGAGTCGGGGGCGCATGCAAGCAGCGTAGGGTCGACGTCCCCCACCACGAAATCGGCGCAGAGCTTCCAGCGGCACTCGTGATGGTGACATCAGCCTGTATCTGCATGTGTACGCTTGTGCATGTATCTGCGGGGTCTTTTCTCCTCCCGCCGGCCCAGCCACGACTCTACGACGCCACGACTCCACGCTGCCAGCACGCAGAGCTTGCCATTGATCCATTCAATGTTGGCCTCTGGGCTCTGGCCTCTCCGGCCTCGGCACACGGCACACGGCATTTATCGAGTCGTTCAACCCGCTGTTGAATGCATCACCACTCGCCGGCCAGAGCCGTGGTAGTGGCTGTGCAGACGTCGCACTTGGCGGCCTTGTTCGTGAATCGTGATCCGCGAAGGGCTGTGAGGAGCGCATGCCGCAAAATTTCTCACAGCTTGAGCGCAGTCGTCGGTGCTCTCCCATCAAATGCGCATGAACCGAAGCGAGAGCCTCCTGGACGTCATCTTTGATCGCAATTTGGATCTCTTTCCCTCTGTTTTCTTTTTTTCATTTCGCTCTCCTTCACCCCCGCCGCATTGTTCCTAAAAAATAGACCACGAGCTGCCAAGTATGCAGCGTGCACTATCGTGTCATCATGGTCCGGTTCCCAGTGCTTCTGCCCATGAGCCGCCACGACGCTTCACCCGTTCATGCTCGGCCAATGGGAGACAGCCGTAGCCGCAGCCGCAGCCGCTTATTTCCTAGTCCTGGAACCGACCGGACTCTTGCTCCATTAAAATACATCACGTGATAGCGCGCACGCCTGGCGTATGCCTCTTTACGGCCTAGACGTGTCAAAACGTGTCAAAACTCGAAGCTATCCCCAGCACCCATCCCTGAGTCCTGGCCATGGTCATGTACCTGAGTACCAGCGATGTATGTCACGCGTCGCTGGCTACGGGCACGCGCAGCCAAAATATATAAAAATGGGGTGTCTCCGCCTCACCTCGTGCGCAATCTCTTTAGTAGGATATTCTTGACGCCTCAGGTGAGTCATTACGCGGCCTGGTCGACACTGATCACGAGACATTGGGCTTGGTCTTCCGTCTTGTATTTCTCTCTCTTTTGACTTGCATCGTTATTCACTGTGAACTTGCGCCTACGGTCGCCCTCTCTCAATTAAAAATTCTTCTGTCCACCATCATATTCCCCAACGGTCAATCGCTTTCAATTGCTGTCAACATGTCCAGCCGACGGTTTGCGTCATCAAAAAGGAGTTTCTCCAAGAGCAACAAAGCGTCCGCATCAAATGTTTCTTTCAGTAAGGAGAGTGGTGTGAGCAAAAGACGCCATGAAACTCGACACAAACGACCAAGCACGGCTTCCACCGTAGGAGAGTACGTGACAAGCCTGTTTCCCACCTGCCAAGTCACCCGTCATTAATGAAAGGAACCAGAAAAATACCCTCCGCCGTAGTGACGCTTGTTGTTGGCTCCGATCAACGGCTCTTCGCCGCGCACGAGGACGTTCTCTGCCATAGCCCCTTCTTCAACAACGCTCTTCGAAACACTTACATGGACTTTGTGGCCAAGAAAATCGCGCTCCCGGACGAAGAGCCCGAGATCTTCAGCTCCGTTCTCGAATATCTCTACCAAGGAGATTATTTCCCTCGACTCACACATAATGAACGTCGGAATTCCTACGAGCTCGAACCTGCCCATGGCGAACGGGCGGCCGAGAGCACAGTATATCATCGCGGCGTCGATGGAAATTTGCTCAGAGACACAGTCATCTATTGTGCTGCTCAAAAATACGGACTGGAAGAGCTGAAAAAGCTGGCTCTTCGAAAGCAAGGCTTGCGTGAGTCGGCAGCTCCGCCATGTCCTCCCCCCCTTCTCATTGCCACATCGCTTCATCTAATCAACAGAACTGCAGAATCCGGCATCCAATGCAGCACCATCCTGGCGTCGGCGCGCTATGCATATGCTCACACACCAGACACGGACTCCAAATTGCGCGCTCACTATCTGGCGCTCATTATTCGCTCTCGGCGCACTTTTAAACGGAGCGGGACCATGCAGCTTGAAATGTACAACGGGGGCACGCAGCTCTTTTTTGACCTGTTCGTGGCCTTGTGCAATCATGTTGATGATATTTCATCGGCTCAGTGAGTCAGTATTCTTGTAATAATAATTGCTTTAAATTCATCTCTCTCGCTAACGTCATGTCGTATTAGACGCACGCCACGATTGGGTCATGACGTCTGATACTCTTCACTTATGTGGGTGTATGTTGACTCTGCTACATCTGAGTCATGACCAAGAAGAACTCTCTCTCTCCTAATGTGGGAAAAACCTCTATTGTTTTACTCGGAAAATCAAGGGCATTCAACGGTCCATATCTGTTTTATTTTCTTTCGCCCCATCCCCTCCTTTTCCGGGGCAAGATACGAAGCTTTCTCCATCATGATTCCGCATTGACTTCTCCGCTCAATGGTCTGCCATTGTCCATTTCTTAGGTCATCTATGTGCAAATTTCAGGTCCCTTCAACGGCCGGAATTTCTCGGTACTCTCCTTCGCGGAGAACATCGAAAATCTTCAGCCTATATTACATGTATACGAGGGCGACTTTTGGAATAATGTTTTATATCGAGGGCTCGGGGGGACACGCCGCAGGAACATGCGTCCGTCATCGAGCCTTTTTTTTGGACGATTGGTCTAATCAGTTTCTGACCAAGTGATAAATAGAGGCACTAATTATCCAATTCCTGTCATAAGCTCGCCAATTATTGTCATCTAATATATATTGCTATGTGATATTTGATGGGCGATGTATCGGAGAAGTCGCTCATCAGGTGGCATTTAAACGGAATAGCGGCCTGATGCAACTTCCGATGTGACCCTTGTCATACTGGCATTCAGTCAGACGAGCCGGAGGTGCTTCCTATCTGGACGGTCGCGACTCGTACATATATATGTGCTTATTTGGTGCCCAGCACAACGTCACGGCGAGGATGTCCTTGAGCGGGTTGCATCTTTGCCTCGGAAAACGCAATATTGACGGTACCTAGTTGCGAGAAGAATATTCGCATGAAGTTCGAGAAAATTGCAAAGAATAGACCTATCCACGTCCTTCTTCGACATGTCATTCAGCCCATCCCCCCCCGTAGATCCTGTCTTGTGAAGCCATTAGATATCTCGGCAGTGATCATGCATACACGTAAACTGCCCTTGATGCTGTCAAGAGCGGTTGCAGGCTGTGACGGCATTGACACTCATATTTTTTTTTTACGAATCGCCAATGTACGTTGTCGCACAGAGCCTAAAGACCCGTCCCTGGGAAGGCTCCCTTTTTAGATAAAACCACGATACCTCTATCTCGCGCGATATAGCCCTTCATGAGATCCTAGACATTGTCAGCGGTGTCGCTTGTGATCAATTGTATTTCACGCCAAATTGACTCGTGGAGTGCTCTTCCAAAAGCCGTGCGGAGCTCAAAGATACGTCTGCCGTGGTGGGAGTTGGACCCTTCTTTTCTTTTCTTTTCTTTTCTTTTCTTTTCTTTTTCTTCTTCTTTTTTTCTTTGGCAACAACCTCCCAAAAGTATTGCCAATCGCTCACAGAGCGCAACTCAAGATGGCTTGACTTACCTTGTAGATCATGTTTGCAAGCAGGCATTCCACCTCGTCATCATCAACCAGTTCGTCCCCATTAGACAGGCACATTGCGGCGCGAAATTCCGCAACAGGTATTCTTGTCCTGCGTACTGGAATTTGTTCGCCTTCCTTTGGCCCATCAAATCCTCCGGCAATGAAGACTTTACGAAGCAAATTGCGCAGGGCAATATCCCGGCCGCGTTCGAGCGTCAAATAGATGCGTCTCTTGACGAACACATCCTCCCCCTTCTGTAGCGCCTGATCAAAAGATCGTAAATCGCCCTTCTTTAGACATTGCGCAAGCGGCAGGAAAAGCTCTTGCAGTCGCGGATAATGCTGAAGAAGCCCCTTTGTTGGGAGGACGTGACTAGTCAATAACCTACAGGGTATCAGGTACATCAGGATGCGCCTGTTAAATATCAGCGACTGAATCAAACGAGATACGAACATTTCTGCCTACTCGATATTATTCCTGGCATCCTTATGACAAAGTTGCCATGCATCTATGAGATGTTTCTCAGCCTGTACCACTACGTTAGCATTTGCAGATTGATGGAGTTTGGGACTTGTACCTGAACATAGTTTTCTTCAAGGAAGAATAAGACTCCTTCGTAGTATTTGAATGTCACTCGCTGAGCTTTTGGAAATGCTTCCAAAGGAGGCATATCTCCCTTATCATTATAAACAGATAGCGTTTTGAGAATGGTTCTTGATAGAGAAGCGGAATTAAGCTTGAAGTATGTCTTGAACAGCAGATTGATCACAAAGTAGATGCCCCATTTTCGAGATTCCTCTATTGGGGCCCTGAATCGAAAATGTTTAGCTTGCGCTTGCGCTTGCGCTTGACAGTGACGCTGACCTACCTGTCGTTGAGACATAACGTAAATATGCGTTTAAGGTGCTGCTCGCAGTCCCTCAGCTGACCCTGCTTGTCCAGTTCAGGGTCAAAGTCGTCTTGCATCAAGGACGACGAGCCAGAGTTTTCCGTAGAATTCCGGCTTCGCTCATCGTCGGACTTGATTGCAAACAATCTTAGATACTTGCCAATCATGTACAAACTAGGGATCGTCCATGCTTCAAAGCCGGCGTTGTTGTAGCCTCGAATAAGCATCGAGGTCAGCTCCTTCCACGAATCATAGACTTTGGTCCAAGACGACTGATAAAGGTGAGCAAGCCAATCTTGTCAGCAAGTTCAATATGGACGCTACGTACTTTGCCGCTCTCCCCTGCCAGAATTTCACCGAGGGCGTTCCAATACGCTACATATACCTCCACCCATCCGTTCAATTCTTCATGATCTACAGTCCTTCGCTGAGCGTAATATTGTGACTTCATGAAATGCTTGATGTCGCCCTTCACACTGTGAGAGTTGGTGCTTTGCCAAATTTGCTTCAGTCGGTGAGGCTTATTCGGTGGTGCGACAGGTGATAAGGTCTGCGCGAGCAGATATCCATTGTTTAGAGCATGGGCTTTGGCGAAGTCTTCAAATAATTCATTCATGCTGGAGCCGAGTTGTCGTTCGATGCTTCAAGATGCAGTGACAGGACGTCTGGGAAGAGAGCGGCTATTATGACAGTGATAAAAGGACTTCATGTGCTGTCCAGGGTGGATGTGGTGACGGTTCAATCAGCCGCATGTCCAAGTTCCAAGGCTCGTCGTCTAGTGTCACTTGCCCGACAAGCAAGATCCACCCAGCTGTCGGCTGTCCGCGCCTGTGGATAAAGCATTTCGATAAGACGTTTATTGGCGTATGAGCCAAGTCGAACTGACTGTGGTAACGTGACTCTTCACGTGAAGCCTAGCTCGGCTGTTCAAGGACCCATGGTTTCCAGTCCAGCCAATCGCTGGCGGGCTCCAAGCCCTGCAGTGCTCATCCCAAGTGCCCTCCCCACCGTCCGCACACAAAAAAATTATCGCGGTGTCTCCTCCAACTTTGACAATCATCAAATTTCGCCAGTCGCCGACGGCATTAACCATAATCATCGTAAGTTGTCCGTTCGACATCGAAAACATCATGCGCTAATCAAAATTACAGATGGGTAAGCACATTGGCTCCTCTCCCCAGCACAAACGGATCTTGTGAACACCGGACCGGAGCGAGACGATCACTATGCGCACATCGAAACTGAGGACAACGGTGACGACTTTAATATCGTCAACCCATAACACATAACAATCTTTGGACGACCCTGTCTCTCACGATGGATCAATTGAACTTCAACTACCTTATCTACACCCTTCGAGACCATACGAATGGGAAACGAGAGGCCCACGTGCTTCTAATTTCAGTAGCACCCCGACAATACTCTACGATGTCGCAAAAAAAAAAACAGCTCTTCCGATCGATGGCCCATTATGTTCCGATAGACTCCGAGCGAATTTTTCTCATTTATTCTCAGCTGCCATCCATGAATTCGCGCTGACGCGATTCGTTCACAGGTCGTCTTCAAGAATACGAGGTCGTCGGGCGCCATCTGCCCACCGAGGCCAACCCGACCCCGGACATGTACCGCATGACCATTTTCGCTCCTAACGAGACGGTCGCCAAGTCCCGATTCTGGTACTTCTTGCGCGGTCTCCGCAAGGTCAAGAAGGCTACTGGCGAGATTGTCAGCGTCAAGACCGTAAGCACAGCAGGAATCCCATTTCGCCAGGCAGAAGGCTCACATGTCGGCATTAGATCCACGAGAAGCACCCCCAGAAAGTCAAGAACTTCGGCATCTGGCTGCGATACGACTCTCGATCCGGAACGCACAACATGTACAAGGAGTACCGGGAGATGTCCCGCACCGATGCGGTTGAGTCTCTCTACTCCGACATGGCCGCTCGCCACCGAGCTCGCTTCAGGTCAATCCACGTACGTACATCATGGACCTGGCTTTCGACTTGCAGTAGACAAGAATCACTCATTAACAAGACCATGTAGATTCTCCGCGTCGTCGAACTCGAGAAGAACGAGGATGTCAAGCGCCCCTATATCAAGCAACTTCTCACCAAGGGTCTCAGCTTTCCCCTTCCCCACCGTATCAGCAAGGCCAGCAGCAAGCAGCTTTTCAGTGCGAAGCGACCCTCCACTTTCGCTTAGAGTGTTTCTGGTTTTTTTCGGGGGAGTGTTTAGGGCAAGGTTCTGCGGGTGTTTACTACGGATCAGAAAGATCAATTGCATTTGCCCAAAATAGTGGGCGAGGAATGAACCCTAAGAAAACCACTACCATGGCATCAAATGGTGTAAGGGTCGTCAAAATTATGCATTCCGTTTTAGACTCCACCATGGCATCAAATGGTGTAAGGGACATTTGATGCCATGGTAGTGGTTGGAGTCTAAAACGGAATGCATAATTTTGACGACAAAGCCGTTGGGCTTCGTGACTTTGACGTTGATGTGTGGATTCCTGTAATTGGATGACGATGCAAGTGAACGAGGAGATGGGACACGGGTCGAGTGATTCCTTGAGAAGTCTCGTGCAATCTACTCTCTCTCGAACCCCAGATATGCTCCTCTCCCCATCCTTCTGAACCTTTTTCTGCTCCTCTCCGTATCCAACGTCATGAATTCCTGTTCTCAAAGAAGCTGCCTTCAAAAGCCCAGTTGAACGGCACCACGCTAGCCAATGCCGTGCAATTGGCCTACAATGCACTCCAATACCGCTAAGAAACCCCTTCCCAAAAAAAA
>SRPV01001125.1:0-10554 GCA_018360135.1 Claviceps sorghi | reverse complement strand
CATCTTCTTTTTCTTTTTCAGTGTTTTCTCTTTCTTCGAGCCTCCCCTCGAAAGCTACAAGATTTGTCCACTCACGTTTATAAAAAAAAAAAAAAAAAAAAAAAAAAACAGGCACATTCGTCTCGCTTCCCCTCTCGCGATATCCCCGATCCCCACGCTCCTTCGCACAGTACCACTGGGCGCGCCTCAAGCACTGGCTCATCGGAGCGACGTCGGTCCTCAACTTCAAGCTCCAGTCCATGCCCAACTGGACGACGCGGCCGCGGTGGAAAGCCCGGCGCGGGCGCATCGCGCCGACGGCAAAGGCCATGCACCGCGAGATGCTCGAGGCCTTCGCCGCGGGCGACAAGCCCGCCCTCCACCGGCTCTGCCTGGGCGAGTTCGCGCGGAAGCTCTGCGCGGCCATCGACCGGCGCGATCCCCGCCTGGGCGTGCGCTTCGCCCTGCTGCGCTACAACGCCCGGCTGCTGTACCCGCGGCTGCTGTCGCACCAGATCCACCAGGTGAACCCCTTTGACGCGGCGCGCATGACGGAGCAGGCCGTCGTGGCGGTCGCGTCGACGCAGCAGGCCTCGCGGGTTGATGCTGCCACGGGCGAGACGGTCCCGGGCAGTCTCAAGGTGCAGGACAAGGTCGAGTATGTCGTTCTGTCGAGGCAGGTCAATGCCAAGACGTTTGAGGCGTCGCCGTGGCGCCTCTGGGGCACCACGTCGCCGACGACGCTTGAGGCATATCTGCAGGAGAAGGCTGTGATTGAGCGGGAGCAGGCCCGGCGGGCGGGGTGGGATGCGTCGGCGACGAAACAATAACGGAGCAGGGGGGTTGGAAATGGCAGACTGCATCAAAGTGGCCAGTGGGGAAGTGGAAAAGGCCGGCAAGAAAAGAAGAAGGAGGAAACACGATTTCCGGTGTAATGTACTATTACTGCGTTACTGGACGGAACATGGGAGGCGGCCGGGACTCCTGAATGTATTGTATAATCCCCCCCCCCGTGCTCATGAATATAAGATATTTTAAGTGTTCACCTGGACGCGGAAAGTTCCCCTGGCAATAATTTATGCCGTTGTAATCTACAGACAGCACCTCTTTCCTCCCCCCTTCCCAAAACCGTTTGTACCATCTATCCCCGTCCCAGGTTGTCCGCCTAGAAGAATTTACCTGCCTGACTTGCGCTGACCACGACTTGCTGCGGCGCATCCGGGTCCGCATCGGATGCGCTGCTGGGTCGAGCCGGGGCCGGACGATCCAATGCGTCGAAACGCTCATGACGACGCTTGGCCCTGACGTACTGGAACGAGAGGCGCAGACCCAGAGCCCCGAATCCCCAGAGAATGCCACCGACCGGGGCGGCGACAAAGGCGCCAAAGGCGCTCCAGTCGTTGCCGTACAGGCCGTTCTTGAGGAGGAGGAGCTGGCCGCCGTCATAGGCGTTGCCGTAGTAGATGGTGCCGAAGATGAAGACGGTCAGGATGCCGCCGAGTCCGCCGACGACTACCTCGAAGCCGCGCCACCAGTAGATCCGGTCGCTCAGACCGAGACACAGGACGGGAATGGTGGCCGCCGAGAGGAGGTCGCTGATGAGGAAGATCTGCAGGATGGAAGACGCGCGCAGGGCGACGACGACGACGGGGATGATGATGGCAACGACCATGCCACGGATGTACCAGATGTTGAGCCGGTTGCGGAAGAGGTCGTTGGAAGCAGAAGAGACCATGGCAGACTGCAGGCTGTCAAAAGCAGCACAGCTGAGCGCCACCACCATGACGAGAATGATGCCAATGACCCAGTTGGGAAGCTGCTGGAGCAGGAGGAAAAGGGCCAAGGACCCTGGCTGGGATCCGTCCAAGGGCCACGCGCCAGACCAGACAGAGATCAGGCCAGTGCATCCGACCAGAGTGAGAATACAGAGGACCACCACCGCGGCCATGGACACGCCGAGCATGAGGTCCTTGTCAGACCTGGACGAAAAGGTTCGCAGCCAGAAGTTGGACAGGAAAAAGTCGTTGGTGAGGACGGCGACCGGGAGGATGTACAGGAGCTGCCAGCCGAGAAGACTGGACTCGAGTAGGTGTGACGAGTCGACGAGTTCCGTCTTGATCTCCGCTTCGACGCCCACCGTGATGCTGGCCAGAATGACGAGACCGACAACCATGGCGCCTTGAATGACGTCTGTGAGGAAAGAAATCTTGAAGCCACCAAGGGCTGTATGTGATGGGCGACGTTAGTAGGGAACAATAAAGTGAAAAGAGGGGGAAAAAGTCCCAAGTACAAAACATGACCTTCTGAAGCGCCATGATATTTGTTCTTGTCTTCTCTTCTCTTATCCCTCTTCTTTTTCTTTTTCCTTTTTCCTTCACCCCTTTTTGTTCACGGCAGAGGCTACCAAAACTTACACGTGTACAGAGTCGTAATGAGACATTCCACAATAATGACCGGCAGGCTGTCAAGGCCAGTCAAGGTAGAAACCACCTGACCGAGAGCAGACAACTCTGCCACCATGTACAGAAACAGAGTCACCAACGTCAGGAAGCTGAGATACAGCATGGTAACCGTACCATAGCGTTGCCTCGTCCACTCCGTCAAGACAAAGCCTTCGGGGCACTTGCGGCGAATAATGGGGCCAAGAGCGCCAAAGATGAGCATCGGACATGCCGACGCCAAGGCGTAAACGATGACACCTTGAACACCGGCAATGGTGGCCAACTCGGGATAGGAGAAGAGTATACCAGCACCGAGACCTATGACGGTTAGTCTGATGGAAGAAACGGAGCAGAGCCCGAGCGTGACAAGATAGAAAGTAAAAAGGGACAGGGGAAAAGGGAAGAGGAGGAGAATTGGAGCGGCAACACATTTCCCACGCAAGCATTAACTTGATCGAGTAATTACGGTACAATCTCAGCTTCAGATCCACAGAGTCCGCGGCGGATCTCGCTATCTGCTTCAAATTGGCGCCCGTAGTGAGCCGCATCTCTCCTCCCCTCTTGTGACGAGGTATTGACGGTCCCTCTCCCAGGAACATGGAGACAAGCCGAAGCACACGTAGACACCGAAGATGGGCATCTCCTCCATAATGAGCAGAAGCAGTCCAGCACACGGCGTACACTGAACAAGCCTAGGAGAATAAGAATCGCCGCAACCTCGACGACAAGAGAGGAGGAAGAATGAGATCAAGGAACAAACCTACTCTTTACTCATCATCAAAGCGGAACTCGAGTCGAACTTTCACGTGGCCTCCATGTATGTTTTACCAGATGCGTGGCGCCAGCATGGACGACGGAGGTCATAACCAGTCGTCTTGGTAGGCCACAGATAGCTACCGCTCCCACGGCAGAAAAGAAAAAGGAAGACACAGGCAGAAAACTTCATCATTGACTTTGCAAAAGAAGCCGCTGCGGCCCTACTCACCAGAGGCGATGAAGTTGAGAGCCAGGGGGAAAGCTAAGAACAGGTCATGGGTTAGCAAGATGACGGATGATGAATATGATTGCGACAGGCTGTGTGCAAATGTGAGCGAGAAGAGTGCTTTTTTTTTTTTTGCTGACCACTTTGCGTTCCATTGCTTGACAGGAAATCCGTCGTGGACTGCTTTCTCATCCGCCAGGCGATTCCCGTGCCCAAAACCCTGCGCAGTAGATGGTTGATGATTAGACTAGAAAGGGTTCATGCTGCGGCATATGCGAGGGATTGAAACACACAGGAAGGCTCCGTAACTGAGGTAGATGACGGCATTTGATGCCTCGGGAGATGGCTGCCCCATTCTGACACGGCCGTTCCGAAGGATGCTTTCTATTGATTTATTGATTTATTGGTTTAATTCTTTTCTTTTTCTTCCTCTTGCAGACTGGAGCGAGTCAACGGGGATTGTTGTGAAGAAAAGTCAGACTTGACTCTTGAACTCGCACTGCGAAACGAGAGTGAAGGCACGTCGAGCGGTTTTTTCTCCAACCAGATGGGAGCGGGAAAGAAAAAATCTCTTCGGCCGATTATCGATTATGGCGACGATAAAGAAACGAGGGATCGAGGGATCCATTATATTAGCTAGCGTCTGCTTAGAGCGAAAAAAAAAAACAGAAAGAAAGAAAGAAAAAAAGGTGGTGCCACCACATCGGTGGGGGCGGTTGTTGGACTGCTAGTGCGCCATTAATTAAGCTCTCGCAACCTTCCCAGCTTTATTTCCCACCAGATATCAAGACGACAATTAAAACAACAATTAAAAGGACTACCCGGCTTTCATCACTCCGCCCCTACAAGCTGTCTTCCCCTTCCTCCTTCCGCTTCGATACGGTCAAACTTCCCTCAACACAGACTGCCAAATACTTTCCCTTCCCTGAATGCGCTATCCTGTTTCCGATTACGATTTCCTGAATTACTTGAATAGAGAAATGAAGCATTCGCAATTGATTCCTTGATGTCTCGTGCTCCAGGCCAGCATTCCTTTCGCCTCTGATCTTCTCAAGCCAACCAGTAACTGCGGAACATTCTGGGTAACGCATAAAAAGCATAAGACAATACCAACATCCAAACATGGAAAGCTGGTCAGCGTTGCATGACAAACCACATTGTCCAACGCGCAATATTAAGCAATTTGATGAGAGACGCGGCGATGTAGTACAAGGTTTGTTGAGATGGAACAAGAAGTTAAAAATCAGAATCTTTGACTGAATAGAATACCAGACTGAAGATCCGTGGCCAGCGACAGAACAAGAAAGAAATGAACAAGACAAAAAAGAAAAAGGGGAAAGAAAAACTGGACGGGATGAGTTTAGCATCGTACCGCGTCCGGGAATAAATGTGAAGACATCACGAGTGAAGCCCTATTCACGGGCGTTGCGAGTGTCAGTTTCTTGCATGTCCGTATTCTCCTCAGTGCGGCCAGGCGCATCGTCGGCTGCGTGGGAGGCCGGATATGGACTCATCATAGGCGGAGGAGAAAGCATCAAATTCCCATACATATCGCACATGGCGCCATAAAACGGAGGAGCCATATAGCCACCATACATCATTCCTGGCGCCCCTTGAGGCGTCATAGGCGCACTCATATAGGGGTACCCATAATGCGCGTAAGTTGGCACCCAAGGCATGGGTGGTGGCTGCGCAAAGGCGGCATTGCAATCGGCTTGAGTAGGAGACGCAGCTCGAGGTTTCGTCTCCGACATATGCTCTTGAGTCTCGTGCTTAGGAGTTGCAGGGTGTCCAGCTTGATTTTCTGCTCCTGACGCATTGCTTTGAGTGGCAGGCTCACCATCACGTTCATATTCTGGCAATTCTACCTCCACACTCTTCTTTTCCAAGGGTGAGGCCTCCAATCCTGCAAGCTCTGATGGCTGGGTCTCGGCCTCTTGACACAAGCCGACACATTGCGAAGCAGCATGCCTGAGGTCACCAGATGATAATGCCTTCCCGACAGATGTGTCTGGATTAAAAATCGTGGCACGAGGCCTGCGTCCCCGGCCGTATGAAAAAGACTTGGGGTTACAAGTCATCGCATGAACGGATGCCCTGAAGCCTCCGGTAGGAGAAGTGACATCTATCCCTTCTGCTGAGGAAGAAATCTCGGGATCAACGAAAAGTCGACGTCTGGGAATAGTCGAGCGTACATGTCGCAATTGTACCGGTGCTCGTTGCGGAGTCGTGAACGTACGGGAGTGTTTCCGCTCGACCCGTACACGATGGCCTTCGATGTCGGATCCGTGCTACGTGCAAACCAAATCAATCGCAAGTTTTGGAACTTTAGAAAGAGAAACTTTACTAACCATAGAAGTGACAAGGTCATCTGCTGAGTCTGGTCTCTTGAATTCAATGAAACCAAAACAATGCTTAAGACCTTGGCAGGCGTTAGCTAGGACCCCAAACGGCTTTCGGAGCATACATAACATACCGTTTCCCCCGGGAATCATCTTCTTGTACAATTGTATACTAGCGACTTCTCCACAGGAGCTAGCGATATTGTGAAGAAGGCCCTCAGTCATGGACAGTGGCAAATTGCCAATAAAGGCGGAGCGACGATCCTTGTCGTATTGTTCCATCAGCTCTCGTCCACCATCCCATGTCGGTCTAAACAGAGCTAGAGCATTGATATCTGGAATCTTCTTCGGATCATTTGCAATGACTAAGTAGTTCTGATTTTGAGCGAAATACTGGAGAGATTGTCGTGTTAGATGTAATGTGGACGGACACGTGGGAGACAAGTGGAAGACCAAAAAGATGAAATCCTACCTTTACGGGATCCCGTCGGTTGTCGTACATCTTGTAGGTCACAAGAACAGCGCGTGGTATGCGCAAAGTCGTCCGAATATCCTCATGAACAAACTCTGCCTTGGCCACCTCCCCCAGCTGGCCGAGCAAGTCAGTTGCCTCAGCCAGGCTAGTCGGGTCTCCAGACCGCTTGAACACGATAAAGGAGGCTGTTCCGGTTAGAATTCATTCTTCGTGCGGAAGGAGAGTAACCATACAATGAGCTCGAGCCATTTCCGTCCGGCATGGTCGTCCGAGTATAACTATGCCTTTGCCAAATTTGACGGCATTTTTTGCGTGATCATCTTTCTATGTTGCGAGAGAGTAAGTGTCTCGGCCTATATCGTCTTGTGCGTAGTATTATACTTGCAGTAAATTGACAGAACGCAAATGGCATCTGGCTGCCGTCTCGCTTGATTTTTACCCAGACCTCCCCAAATTGGCTAAAGCATTTGGTCACCTCCAACTCCAGAGTCCGATCGTCATAAGGCTGCGATAAGCTGTGTAATAATTAGGTTCTGGATGTGACAATAGCAGAACAGAATGGTCCATACTTTGCAACAAACATGCAGGCAGTGCCTGGATATATACCTTGGGCATCGATGGTGCTCGGATTAGCTTTCAGAAGCCCGTTCTTGCTGGAGCCCGACAATACAACGGCTGTCTCGGAGGGACCTTCGGCAAAAACATCGTCTTCGGCACTGGATCCTACCAGGAACGTAGATGGACTGAGGAAGAGTTCCAGTGTTAGCTACTGGCATATAATGGTCGTTTACTGTACCTACTTGATATTTTTGGAAGCGCCTGTATCAGAGGCAGCCCCACGCTGAAATTTGCTGTAAAATATCAGCTAATAGCTCCCAAGTTAGCGCATATGGAAGACAACTCACTTGGGAGACTTGGAAGGAGACTCTGTCACACTCGTCGAGCCTCGTTTGATTCCTAAACGCCGTCAGATACTATGAATGCATCCCCGACATTGGCCGGCAATGGATTGGCTCGGACCCAGCTAAGAAAAAAACAGAGCGTTTTGGTTGATGGCCACACTCATCAACAGTCAAGAGCACGTGGTTTTGGGAGAAGCAATCTCAAAGTAGTGGAAATCAAAGAGAACGCATAAAATATGGCTGGATACCCCACGTCCGAAATTGAAAAATGCACGACGCACCAAATTACAGCTCAAAATGCATGAAAATTCAAACAGAATAACATGTCACACAGCAAACAGCGCTGGTGTCGCGAAACACAACAATGGCACAACAAGATGGGGAAGCAGTTGACATCACAAAATACGTACCCGTATCAGAAGTTGCTCTCGAGGAAGGCGAAGCGTCAAGTCCAAGAGGCTCATGAGAAGCTGACTTGCGCATGAAGTGAAGACCGGCTCCCAGTGATGGAGGCTTGCCAGTGTCCATGTTGACTGACCGCTTAGAAGTCATTTTAGGACACAATCAACAACTTGCTGTTCCGGTCAGTTTGCGAGCTCTGGTCTCGGAATCAAACTTCCACCCACGTCTTTTGCTGTTTCAGTGCCAAAATTGTTTGGTAGAAACCAAGTTCAGCAGCAAGATGAGGATTTCTGAAAGAGGGAGAAAAGGTTTCTAACTTTTCGAGCGAGAACTTGCGGCAAAATAGCAGTCATCCATGCAAAGCACTGAAGAAGCATAAATAGGATGCTTGCCAATGTCGAATTCTCTCACTCCTCGAGGAAGACGATGGTGCTTGGGGAAGACTGAAAAAAAAAAAAAAATAGAGAAGGTGGGAAACTAGAACAAGTAGGCATAAGATGAAGAGAACAAGCAGGCAGCGAGTGGCAAGAACCAGCTGGTAGTACGGTCAAAGGAAGAAAAGCAGTATGAGGAGGGAAGTCGGCTTTTTCTTTTTTTGTTTTTGTTTTAGAACTTCTTATCCTCGGGATTGATTCAAAATACAAGAAAGGCCTATTGAGAATGTAGCGGTTGGGGAGATGGGAGGGGATGTGCAGAGTCACCCACGATCGGGTTTATAAACAGGAAAGAAGGAAGGGGCGATGCAGGAACACCTACCTGCCAAGAATCGACGGTGCTGGACCGCGCAGTTCTGACAGCCCTAACGGTCCGTCACATCAAACGTAATGCCAGGATGCCAGAATGTCAGGACGTTGAGCTCCGACCCTCGGCCCTCAGCTAGATTTCAGGACTAGATAATTTGGCGAAAGATTCGCGCGATATCTGACGCTATCGAGCTTGCATAGATCTTATCTGGGCCTTCATATTGAGGCATCGGGAACCACGCGGCGCGTCTACAGCCCCAAAGGTCCTCGTACAATATGGTCAACAGCTCAGGTTTTAATGACCCTTTTGGTCCCTAAGTTTTCGTTTTTGTATCGATGTGAGAGGCGAGTTGGAGTGACACCTTGGCTTGCAGGAAAAAATAAAAAGAAGCATTGCCCGAAGACGGGCACTCATCGTTTCAAGCACAAAATGGGAACGACGTAGGAACGCACTCTGTTAACAATATCCTCTCTTGAGATGGCCTTGACCATGTGTGTGGAGCGAGTTCTGCAAAGTGGCTCGTACGTAGTTATATATAATCTGAGATGTGCATCAAGCCAGCCAAAACCCCAACTTCCACACCAGCAGAAAAATAGTACCAACACAAGAGGCAGAATCTACGCTCGTGCCATTGAAGATCTCTGTTTCCTACTATAGTTAGTCAATGAACTGGTTCACGTGTTGACGAGCGATACTCGGTTTGCCCCCCCCCCCCCCAAAAAAACAGGATTTCCCCAACCATGCATGTCGTGGTGAGCGTCGACTGACATCACAACAGAGATTTCATGGTGGCTGTAACCAGTGCATGGGTTGGTAATTTCAAGGAATAAAAACAAACACGAATCTTTGTCTCAAGTCCTTGCATAATCGATTCAAGGATTCCAACTTTACAGTCTGGTCAATGTCCGCCAAAGCGCCACCAACGACAGTACGGCACCGTTACGCCCAGCTCAGATTCAGTAAGCGTTTTCCAAACTCAAAGTCCAGAGTTAGCTGAAAGAAGATCCATCAAGGGCCGGAGTCAACAGGTTTTCTGTGACATCCGTGTTTTGTCCCGTGAATAATGATGCTGACGAGCCGGTCTCAAAGCCCGTCGACATATTTTTTTTATATGGAGCTTCACAGTTAAACTATCAAAGAAATGAAGATACAAACGGAATACGCCAACGTACAATTCATGTGTTCGTCCTATATCCCACAATCTATGCAGAGGCTCGAAGCGAGACGAAGCGATGTCATAACTTGAAATAGTCCAAGAACTCCATCACCCTCTTTTGAAAAGCCTCTGGCTCGTCCACCGGGGGGCTATGTCCAGAGTTCTCAAACACAGTCAACTGAGAGTTTTGCATCAGCCCGTGAATTTCCTCGCTGAAGTGGACGGGGGCAATGAGGTCATGTCGTCCAACCAGTATAAGGGTGGGCGTAGAGATTTCGCCAAGCCTCGGACGCAAGTCAAATCGCGGCTGGTTATAGCTCATGGCAAAGTTGTGCGTCTCGTAATGCAGATGCAGTCTTTCAAGCTCCATGGTCTCGGGAATTGACGCAAGACTTGCAGTTTCAGAGGAATACATGGGGAGAAGCTCCAGGAATGCAGCTCGTAAGTCGTTGTTGTCCTTCAACGTGCCGGTCCAGGTTCTATACTGACGGTCGGCATCAACCTTGATACGCGGGCAGGTCAAAGACGACTTGAGGCTATACATTGCACCTTTCGAGCCGCAGGCCCACGTATCACGAAGTACTAGGGCAGATACATAATTGGGATATTTGATGGCATATTCCAAGGCGATGAAGCCACCATAGGAGCCCGCCGCGAGGATGATTGGCTCCGACCCTGCTCGTATTCTAATTGTCTGTCAGCAAGCGACAAGGTGCAGAAGCTCAGAGGTGGGGATACATCTCTGAAAAAAAAACATCAACACTCATCTTAGACACGTCGACATATACACATGCGCGCACACGCAAACACATGCCACGTACATGGCGGTACTCACCTCAGCTCATCGATGTCGGCAGCCCACCGATCATGAGTATAAGGCCCCTTCAAGTCACTTCGTCCACTGCCTCGCGCATCAAAAACAATGACCCGAAACCGTGGGGTGAGAAAGCCAAAGGACGCCTCCGCCTCCCTGTGATCAGAAATGCCCGGCGCGCCGTGCAGGGCTATGACGAGCTGCTTCGACCTATCTCCGTCGCCGAGCTCCTTCAAGTACAAGCGGGCGCCGTCTCGAAGCTGGACCAGAGAGCCTTCCGGAGTGGCGGTCATGGCATGGACCCGTGAGGCCTTTTT